>JAHLJT010009436.1:80268160-80490660 GCA_031308135.1 Acheta domesticus | reverse complement strand
TTCTATAATTTTCTGACAAACATAATAACCCGCCCGGAATTCACTGCGCTTCGTTTTCGGTGTCTCCTTGCAACTACAACAGTGAAAATACAATTTTTTTCTCGATGAAATTATTTACCAAAACTACATCTTCAAATTACGTCGTGCTTAATTTTTTGAAAATACGAGTAGGTTTTTTTTGTAATTTCGTGACAAACATAATAGCCCGCTGCAAATGTACTGAGTTTCAGACAGCTGGATGCGTCGTAAATTAGAATTTGCCATTTTGTATATTATTTCTTTGTTCGTTACTTATATTCGACCTTTTGATGTACATTTAGACATTAACCTTTTAGAAAAGATTTATTTTGAAATAAAAATGAATAGCTCTCAGAGAATACTGACAATTCAGGGAATGCAACAAAGGAATTCCGTTTCGCGCTCGCGAATTTCTGTGAATTACGTGTCATTGTTCTGACTTGATGTAGCTGTATGAAAAGAAGTTATAATTGTCAAATTTTTGTTGACATTTGCATGAAAATATTTAGTTTTCGCACCAAATGCTGTAACATTTGTAGTGAATAGAGTATTTGTTGCATGGTTTTATAATACTCTTCTCTAATCATAGCCCTATGAAATGCATTTCTATATTGTCCGGGGTATCAGGCTTTTTTTCAATACAAGTTTGCAAAACGTTTGTATTATATTTTTAAACAGTGGTAGAATTCACATAGTTCTGACAATACTGCGATGGAAATAGTGAGTTGTTCGCTTCTTGGTTGAACTGGACGTTTACAAATGATAGCTAAGATGTTAGTGGCGCAGAAAGTGCAATATTTAAATACTACATAGCTGTTTCCAATAACGCGAGAAAGTACCTGCTGTTGTAGCACCACTAGTTTCTCGTCTATTGTTGTCACATGCAGTAGCGTAACGAAATGAGTGCGGGCCCGTCCGTAAAACTTTTATCCGGACCCATTTATAATAGTGTAGCAATCACTAGCAGTATTAGTACCTAAAATTTAAAAAAATCCCCTAAAAATAGGCCCTCTTTTATCTACCTGGGTCCGACCGTTCATATTCATTGTATTCATTAGAGACCACAGCTAGAGCCTGTATCTGTGGATTCTTTAATCATTGAATAGTCCTATTTTAATGTTATACAAGACTAGGTCAAAAAATTCGAAAACAACATTTTAATATTTTAAAAATGAAACGTAATTAAAACAATGTTTAAGTGTTATCTATCCATTAAAACTGTCTTGAGCATAAAAAACAAAATGTCTGTGTTGAAAATAATCCGGAAATCTCGTAACAGATTTTAAATTGGCTATAAAACTATTAGGATCCTAAATACTATTACTGAACATCTTTTAAAATTGTATTAATAATAGGTGAACAGCGCCCTAACGTGCATTGAATATAAACAGTCACTGATTTCACAATGTTTTTCTGTTTTTACTATACACACTTATATTTCACTTTCTCTTCATGGATTTCACACTTTGTATATTGTTTTACTATATACACTTCACTTCTCAGATTCTTTCTTCACTTCCTTTTTCCGGTCTTCTTGGCGGCTGCATACTCTGTGATTGATTGTACTATGTTCGAGTACTGCTCTACTTGGTATCGGGAACAATGTAGGTCACAGAGTTTGCATCTGTATTGCTCATTGGGATCGTGATAGAATGTATTTTTGCACAGCATGTGATGGAAGCCGTGAGCTGAGAGTCTAGTGAGGACGTGACGCTTTTCAAAGTTTGCCTCCGTCCAAGCGCGATCTACTCGTATTATGGCTCCTGTTGCATAGAATTCCGGCCATATCTCGTCTCTTCTTGATTAATTTCGCCAGGAATTTTTCCGAGGCCGTAGTACTTGGTGGTAGGAATTTCGTTCTTATGTCCTCTATGAGGAACGATTCCCTTGCCAGAACGTACACGTCTTGATTTTGTGAATTTGGACAGCCCCAGCGCCGTTGTCAGGCACAAGGCTTTTACCTTTTCCATGATGGACAGGTTTCTCTTGGTCAGATGTTCCCATGTTATTTCGGTCCCGTAGCAAATGATTGGCAGTATTTTTGCCTGAAATAGCTTCATTGCCGTTTCTAATTTTAATGCACGAAGGTATTTTACCTCAAATCAAAGCTAGTACCGCTCATTCAGCTTTTGTCGCTATGTATTTTGAAAAGTATGTGCCACTGGGCTGCAGAACAAGTCCCAGATGGGTGGTTTCTGGAGTTATCTTAATTTTTTTTGTCATTTATGTAGATTTGTTGTTACGGGTACTTTCCCCCTTTTCTAAACACCATCACTTCTGGTTTGTTTGTTTTTTCAGAGTTGATTTGAAAATCATGTTCTCGACACCAATGTGTAATTTCTTGTATTGCTTGCTGCAGATCTCCTAGATTCGTTGATGCCACTGCTAGATCATCTGCATACGCATATTGTGTGGTGACTCCTTCCGCTTTTTCTGCTGCTTTGAGGATGCCAGCGGCTGTGTTATTGAATAGTAAGGAACTTCACGTTAACTAACTTAATAGTAGGGAACGCAACCCTGTAGAACTCCATTTGTTTGCAGGATGGTGTCTCATAGGGTCAGGTTGTCGCTAACTTTCATATTATACCTGAGCATTTCTTTTATGACTCTTGTCCAAGGCTTGAATTTTCCGAGTCTTCTCTAGCTGATCGACAATCCATGTTGTCTCGATAACCCATGATCGATACTCCATGTCTCCCAGTAATAGCGATTGTGGATCTCCCACTTCTAAGACCGAATTGAGCGTCAGGAAGGGCAGGGTCCATTTGCGTTTTCATCTCCCTGTGATTAGTTTGGTTAGCATTTTGAAGGGATTGCATTCCAGAGCTATTACCCTATATTATTGTCCTTGGGGTCGTCTTCTCCTTTATGATCTTTGATGATCGAGTGCCTCCATTTCTCGGGGATAGTTCCTAGTCCCACACACTTGTTTAAAAGTTTGGTCCATGTTGGTATTAGAGTTGTAGCTGTTTCTTGAATCCGTTCGTTTTGTAAGTTACCAGGTCCAGCAGCTTTTTTTTCTTTTTTAGTGAAGTTATTACCTTTTTTACTTTAAAGTCGAGAACTGGTTCCACTTTTCTATATCCGCTTCCGGTGCTTGATGCCAGCTATTGTACATCGGTGGTTCCTTCATATTTTACTCCTTCAAGATAGTGTTGAAATGCTTATATGCTAGTATGTTGTATTGCAAAATCGATTATATAATCTTCAAAATTCCAAAAATTAAGATATCTGGGATGTTTCAAGCAAAGATGAAGATTTATTTCATTCCGAAAATTCAAAAGTATTATGAAAAATGAAAATCTTACAGTGTTATTAAGCGTACTTTTCACGTGTCATGAAATCCACAGTTAACCCTTAAATTTTTGAGAACTGATTAGTTGGCCAAGAATCGACAGCATAATATCCACGTTGAAAAGATATTCCTACTTGCGTGTTGAAAACTGTTATTCACGGTAGGACGGACATTTTCCGAAACCGATCTGCAGAATACGTACTTCAAACCCTGCGTTGGGATCAGCTCCGGGATCGACTTTTCATCTGAAGAAATACTTTCTCAAGATTTTAGGACTCTGAATATTAATTAAATTAGTAAAAGACAGCAATCCGAGTTTTCTTTAAAGCTCGTATTTGTATAAAATTCTACACTCTAGTACTCTGTTGCGAAAGAAAACTGCGTAACATAGTGCGGTGAAGTAATAAAGAGGAAAAAATGTGTTGTAATGAGCGAAATAGAACCTACAAAACTTATATTCTCTGACCTGGAAAACCGAAAAAAAAATCTTGAATTCCAAAAAGCCAGATCGCTCGTCACCCTGAGGGTAATAAAACTAATAAATATTTTAGTCGTTTTAACACTCAAATGATTCCTGATTTTGCCCAGCAATTTTCTCCTCTAAACAAAAGGCATAGAAAGGAAAACAGAATTTTTCACACCCCATTCAGAGCCAAACATTTATAAAATAATCTCTTTTAAAAACCCTCTTAAATTGTCTATTCCTGTCTTTTCAAATTTGCACTATTTTTAAATCTGGCAATGGTCTGCAAGGGTTTTTTCTCAGCTTTTCTTCATTAGTTGAGAAGAACATTTATCCTGTAAACCCGGTACTGAAATCATTGTCAAAATTTCATTTAGAAT
Organism: Acheta domesticus; assembly: GCA_031308135.1. Lineage (NCBI taxonomy): Eukaryota > Metazoa > Arthropoda > Insecta > Orthoptera > Gryllidae > Acheta > Acheta domesticus. Next base: position 80,486,504 of record JAHLJT010009436.1, on the reverse strand, counting down.
ACTGTAAGTTCCATAAACCTAATAATTACTTTAATAAATGACATTTGACGACTGATAACCACCGTAATTCACTTCGCACAAAGCAGCTCAGACAGAATTCGTCCACGAGGCATACGTCCACGAGAGCATTTCCAACAATGCCACGAATCGCTACTGATCAAGTCACTTTGATGATCAGCTGTCAATGTACGAAGATATTCACAAATGTGTCTACTGTGTAGCAACCAACTCAACTGTGCCATCTACTTAATTCCATAGACCTCGGTAGATGAAATACATCACGGGCTTGAGAGGTGCTGCACCGCGTGTCGATGTTGGGAAGCATTTGCAACACATTAGAAAGAGTATTGGATAATATATAGAGAAGAAGTTCGGCTCGTATCATACGCCAGGACACCCGGTTGTTGTAGCTGAAATCCAACTCCCTTGATGACGTCAGCTCTCGGACGCTCGCTGAGGCCTCTCTTCGTCTGTTAACGCTTGTAGATAAGTTCATGCGAAGATAGACCACTCGCACGTAATTAAAGTGATGTATTTTTAATGTTAACGAGTCACGGGACACTAGCCGAAAATTTCTGGTAGTTGTGCAACAATGCCACGAACCACCACTGACCGTTAATATGCACATTTCCAGCAACTTGTAAACACTAATGTATTTGTGAGAAGTGCTTCAAATGAAGTTTTTCGAAAATAAAAGTTTCCTGTGAAAAAGAGCTTCAAATTTCGCATTAACAGTAGTGCTTAAACGCTATGTTCTTAAAAACGGCTACAAATTTTTCAAATGAAATTGCCATTTATGACGAATTTTTACTGTTCTTTAATATTCTTAAAATAACATTTCCGTTGTACTATCGGGAAACCGAATTTCACTTTACTTTTCTTTTCTTTTCATTTCATTCATTCTTTCACCCTTTTCTTTCTCAACCTGTCAACAGCGCATCTGCGCCAGGAATGGGTGTTTTGCCTATTGTCGGTGCTGATCGGACACGAGCGTAAAATATCTTTGTATTGACTTGCAGAGCTTCTTACGTTCGGTGTGTCGGGTGAGAGATTCCCGTGCGTAGTCGATTGTGTATTTGATTAGGGAATATTCACGTTTCGGGAAAGTATTTGCGTTTCGGTATAATAAATCAAAAAAATAACTAATTAAAATATGATACTTCAAAATGACTTATTTTAGCCCGTTTTAGGCAAAACAATATTAAAATAGGCATCAACTGCCCTTTTAGGAGCTTTTCAGTAGGTCTATTTTTCATAATTCGTCCACAGCAGTAATTATTTTCCACAACCTCCCAAAGAAACTAAAATCCGAGGTCGTCTTGGCGGGTGGTGGGGGAATGCTAGAAACGCGCGTCAACGAACCAGGCGCCTCTCACAGCGCACGAATCTGCACCTTGGGAATGCTGCATCGACACGGTTCATTATTTCCAGGCACGCCAACTACTACGGTCACTAATCCCGTTACAGTAATGAATGTTTTATTCCACGAGGTGGCGGTATTCCCCTCCATACGATAGTGAGATTCGGCGCCGACCGACATGTCAGCTTGCGAGGGATTTCATCTTCCAGGGGTCTCCCCCAGCCCGGACAAGCTCTAAGCGCCCGACTGATCTCCGACATGTGTGGTAGTGTACGGCAAGTAGGTGTAAGCGTGTATGTAAGGGGAGAGGATAGATCAAGGAAGATAAATGAAAGAGCGTGGGGTCCGTTTATTAGGTTACTTCTCCGGTATTCGCTTGGCATAATCGGATATACCATGAAAGATAACTGATCAGAGCAGCCAACCGCTAGGATTCTCTGCCAGACAGCGGCTGGTTTCGATCTAGTATTTAGCTGTATACTAGCGAGTATCAAAAATCCGCCACAGACGAAATTTGAACCCTGGGACCCTCTGGTCAGAATCACTGCAATCAGTGGCAGTGCTGAACTAAACTCTGCCGATCACTGATACTGGTAAGATGCTATTATGGCGTGACCAAATTTATGGATCATTTGAGATGAATTTGGGAATAGGGGGATCAGACACATACGTGGGGGTAATGGTAATGTTCAGCTACTCCTCAGACAGCCCAAAAGAAATGGCACCAACGCGATTGCAATAAATAGCCAGTAACTAAAGAAAGTATTATATAATACAAAGATCATATAATTCAAATAGTACTAAGTTCAACTAAATCCTTTGCCCTGGTCACTAAAAGCCCTGCCAACATTTCAACAAGTGAGGGCGCAATGTAAATGGTGTAATGTTTAACCTTTATGCTCCCATTACTAATGTTTCAATACTCTACATTTTATGTTCCACATTTAACATATAGTGTTGAGTGCTAAGAATTTTTTAAAAAATAGTGGAGACATGCCTGGAGAGCACCAGATTGCTACTGGAAGAGTAACGAGAGGTATGGAGGGATACAGAATAGAAGTTCTAGTACAACACAGGAAGTAAGTATTTTACATTCAAACAAAGATACTATCCCTTTAAGATGTAAGAAACTATTAAAGGCATCGATGATTGAGCCTTTTTTTTTTATAAACTTTGAGCCTGTTCTGATGTTAAATTTCCCATCCATTAGTATATATGAACTACAAAAAACATTAATGTTTCAAATAATCGATGTCAAGATTTTAATGAAAATACACCTTTTGGGTGTCCTTAACAGCAAAAAAGCATTTTATTTTCTTTCAAAAACTTTTCTGTCTGTACGTAAGCTGTTTTTTAAGTAATATGCATACGGTTCTAAATTTTGAGACTTTCCCAATTTCCATTTGGAAGACTCTGAAAGGTGTTATCTATGTGTTAGCTTCGCTTATGAATTTATGTATTCTCTTTACACAAACAATTTTGTTTCAATTTTCTTTCCAATGTAACGACAAAAAATTGCAAATAAGGAAGTGAAAAACTAAAATTAAAAATAAAATGTAGGCCTATTAGGGAATATGGAACACAATGTATACTTTGACTCGTCATACACGATTGTAATTGTATATGTGACTTAATAAATTATTATTATTATAATGGACTGTTACCAGTCTGCATAAAAAGGGAATAGCATAGGGTCACATTATTTTTCTACAGAACACTGTCAATCACTATTAGTTCAAAAACATTATGAAGATTATCATTTGTCTTCAGTAAAAAATCTGTTTCTTGTTTTCTAAGCTAATCTAAGTTTGTAATATAAGTTTCAATCAGCAGTTTGAAGGTCCAGCAGATTAGCAACAACTCTAAATCTAACAATAAACTGAACATTTGCAGAAAGTACAGTGCAGTGTCTGGAGTAGAAATTAAGAATAATAAAAGACAAAATCCAAATAAAACATACCATTGTCTCAAAAGTTTCAATTATGACAGAAATAAAATAAAAATATTCTTGATGATTTCATTGAAACAAAAGCAGACATTTTTTAAGAAACAATTACACATTGTATCAGGAGTTCTCAAGTATTTGTAATTATTTACTCATCTTTGAGACAGCTCCTGAAAATTAAAGTATCAATTGCAATAAAACTTGCATACAAATAAATATAAAGGAATAAGTGCAACGTTGTGTAATATTGTTGCACAATATTGTGTGTTTTCAGAGTTGTTCTTCATAAAAAGTTTAAATACAAGATTTATAATGGATTTAAATATTTATGACAATTAAACAATTCAAAATAAAATACAAGTTTACACATAATATTCAGTAAATAATTTTGTCATATTGGATAAACATTGACCTATTTGTAATTGGTAAGTGCCATAAGCAAACACAATAACTGTCTGATGTCATGTGAGTGATATCAAATAAAACTACCCATTTTAATTTTTCCAGAATATTAAAATTTCATTTATTTTCAAGTAGTCAAGGAAAGAGATTGTAGGGTACTGGATGCTAAAAAGGTATGAAAAGAATAGGAGAGGTAAATAAAGGCCTGATGAACAAATACTACTGAACCATTTATATAGGCCTACTACAAAAGAATGGAATGGTGTTTTAACAAACAAATTGAAAAGTGTTTGTGTCAAATGATTACATCAATACAACTTCTTATTTTTTAGTATCATATTGCACCTTGGGAAACATTAACATTGTTAGAACTAAGTTGTAATATGTCCAGCAGTTATAATTCATAGAAACGGAAAGAAGTGAAATTCCACTACAGATGTGGAGCAATTGTGTAATTAGGAAATTTTAAGCCAATAATACATCTATGAAAACTGTTCAAAATGTATGAAAAGATCACCAAAGCAGATCTATATTCATAAAGCAAATATCTCTGCACAACAGCAGAATAAAATCAGCCCAAACAAGACTAAAATGAGATTCCTTTGAATCATAAGAAAATGCTCAAGGAACATATGATGCAACAAATATTCAACTAAGTAATTATAAGATAAATTATAAGCTGACATGACAAAAAGAAACATTTTAGTTACAAAAGTTCAAAATGAACAGCTTCTTAATGGCAATGAAGTATGTTGAAAAAACTTCTAGATATTCTAAAATGCACACAATGTGCTCAAAAGTTATCTTTCATCAAGTTACAATAGGGGTTTAAGGTCTTATCCATGAAAGAATCAGAACCGAATTTATCTAGTCTTATTTTCATCAGCAAAGGAAAGGAAGACTGAGTAAATAATACACTACAAAATAGATCATAACAAAGGAACTCTCTTTAAATGTATTGAAGTGTATCACTACCCTCAACAAAACACATCTGTGAAATGACAGCAACACTGATTATTTCAATAATTATTTGTCCTATCCATTGCACAGAGGGAGAAAATGTTAAATAGAAACTCTCATTTATAGTAATGTTATTTGGTGCTATCACGTATGTTACTATTGGAAGTTAAAAAGAATTTGAAAAAAAACAAACACACACACTTTCTAACAAAAAAAACTCCAATCAAGGTTGAAGTTGCATGACCCTGCTATACAATCATTTATGTTTCTTTTTAAGATTGAAATTTTGATTCTATTTTTCATGAAAATGACACTTCAATATCTGAAACAAATAGTACCAAACGTTTAGAACGAATAGGGGCATTTATTTTCAATGATGTAAAATTTCTTTGTGTCATAGTAAGGTTCAAAACTCGAATTAAAACAGTATGTGTAAGATCAGAGTAACATATGTTACCGAATTAGCAATAATTTTGATCTATCATAATAAAACTTGGCATATTATTGTTAAAAACAAATTGTGGTAAACAATTTATGTACGGATATTTCTAATGTTACAATAACAATATGTGATATCCGGTGCCGAATACGCACGTGTAGCCACAGCCCATAATCTCACATTTTAAAGAATAAAGTTGCCTTTGGAAACGAACTGAAATGCAAAGAACTGTTCTTATCATAGTTCAATTGCTTTACACCGACTGGAACCAATATACATCTGCGGCACTTAACCTATCAACATGTACGCAAAAGATATCGTTACTCATGTTTATCGATTCCTACGGAATCGGTCGGCGACTTTGCGGGAACATGAACAGTCTTTCTGACGAGCGTCACTCATCGGCATACATGAAAAATATTAAGAGAAAGCAAATTTGCCATGTAACGAAGACAGCCATTACCTACTTAACAGCTGACAGCTGAGTCCCCGTCCACCACACCCACCGACACCCACTATCTCAGCTCAAACAGCGCAGCCTAGAGAAGAAACGCCAAGTTCCAATGCGACTTTCATCATCACCATCCCTTCCCTCTCACACTCAACTGGAATGTGACCAATGGAGTCCCGATATGCATGAAGAGGGTATTATGAAATCCGAGCCAAATACAAAAATACCGGGAGTATTTATTCTTCGGGTGAACGCGCTCCAGAAAAAAAGACCTTTCTCTTTCTTAAAAATATTTAAAGATATAGGTTTTAAATTAATGACTACCATTTGTGACACAAGTAATTAGTTGGAGAACTATTCGGAGAATATGCCAAAATTTTCTTAATCCCGATGTCACGATAGTAATAAACTTCTGTTACGATAGTAATAAACCCATATTTCTGAGTTCGGGTCCGTTGTCCCGAAGCACTGTTGGGACGCCAAAATCTCCAGTATTTTGCTTCATCCCGTTTTTCTCTACCGGCATCACGTCTAACAAAAATACTAAATACACGAGTAGTTTTCTACTTAAGATTACGCGAAAAGGCATACGAAAACACTCTGGAAATTCGAAAATTAGAAATACACGTTAAAAGTTCAATTTTTTCGAACCTTTCCTTCGTCTTCGATATGGAAGTTAGAGATGTTTTCATAAAGTTCTATTTTCCTCAATATTTGGTCTTAGAATTTTCACACATGAAATTTGAAATACATAAATTTTCATGTATTTAATGTAAAAATTACTAAAAAAATATTAGTTTTCACAACATTTTGAATTATATGTTGATAAGATTCAATTTTTCAAAACATTAATACTGTAGTTAGACATTTATTTCTTAATTTTTACAGCAACACCCTAGAAGTTATAAAGAATTGAATTTCCTTGGAAATTTGTTATTTATTGACATTTTATCTTCAAATTATCAAATTTTATAGAATTTGAAATGTTTGGTACCCAGCATAAATAAGTATAAATCCCAAAATAAGTTTATATTGAGTATAGAAATTTTTAAAAAAATGAAAGCATATTTAACTTCCACTTGGTTCTATAGTTAATGACATTCCATGAAAGAATAATATTTTTCCATGGTCAGAGATTTTACCGAGAGAGTTGAAATATTTTATTTTGTATTCCCTGAATTTCTTTGCAAATCCCAATAATTTTCATGAAAAAAAAGTTCAAGAATGTGTCCACAGATATTCAAATTTTACATAAATGTAATAGTTCTGTCAAAAAGGTTGCATAATCTTGCAGGTGGCATGTCCATTCTCATTTCTTGACAGCTGACATGAAAATGACCTTCATGAGTATCATCTGTTTTAAATTTTTCTTCAAGAGCAATTTGGCTAGTGATATATTAATGAGTTTTTTCTCATTACATTATAAACTATTGAGTGGGAATATCAATGGCAGCTCCAAGGTAGAGGCCCCAAGCCCTTTGAAATTCTCAACAACTTATTCAAAACAATTACCATAATGTTGATCACATTGCATTCAAAGGAGTATTTCCATTATGAATTACAAGTTTTATTTTAAGCTAATATCAAATAATTTTTTAATATTTTAAAAAGATTTAGTTGGAGGGGAGAAGATTTGAACTTTAATTGTGCTCTCAGCCTTCTTTGAAATACTTCCTGCATCTGGCCTGAGGGGTATTTTGTTATCTGAGATCTTCAATTCCCCTTTGTGAGATAAAGAATTTACTTATTTATTTATTTTCATTTTTATTTAAGTATTAAAACAGTTAAAACTGTGTGATGTGAATGGGGGAAGTGCAATCAAAACATTTGTCAGTGTGTATCAGTGAGTTGAGTATTTCAAATAGAGTTGAAGGAATTAAGGAATTAGAATAAAGTCTGTATAATCTGTCTTTAGCAATTTACACAGACTTTGTTCTTGAATCAGTATACATAATTGGGCAAGAACAGATTTTATACTTTCTAGTGCTTAAGTAAAACATCTTTGAATGGTATATCCTCTATTCTTGTTAATGCACACTTAAAAACACATCTAAAACGTACTTTTGAAAAAGCTTTTTTTCTCCATTCCATATTTGGTTTTATGATCATGCTCAAAAGTTAATTATAAAATTTACAATCAGATGACTTAACCAAAACATGAATACTAGGCTTGTAACATTGAACAGCCTGATTCCCACGCCCCCCACCCTTTCAAGTAATAAATTTAATATGATTAAAAAGTTATCACAAAAGAAATGGAATCATAATTCAAAAAAGGTAGTTGGCTTACTTAGTGTGATATTTTTGCCTCAATGGAAATAATTTTATTTCAATTAAAATAGTTGAACGTTTTGACAATTATTTAAGAATTATTTTTAGGAATTTACAATCCCTTCATTAAATTGAAATATCAATTATGGAATTATTTATCTTAGACATGTCCACATTGAATACACACACACACACACACTTCTTCAGGATATTCTGAATTTGAGGTTCAGGACTGAGAAATATGAAATCAGAGAGTGTGGAAAGAAGGTGAGAAAAAAACATGTAATACACTTACCTTATTGTAAGTTCTTTCCAGACTTACTCCAGGCCAAGAAAGCATTTAGAATCTGAACACTGTATTTAATTTGCAGTGGTATGTTTTTAGGCATTGGAATCAAGTACTTCATTTGCTAGACACTTTTAACACATTAACTATTCATTCTTTAAATACATAAAATTCTTTCCCAGAAATATAAATTTAACTGATGTTTTCATAGAAAACATATATGTGCTATTACATTGCTATATGAAAACATATTCCATATTTCTATTCATAAAAAAAGTTTTCTATATTAGAATGAAACTTTTTGTAACTAAAAATAATCCTTCCTGAAATCTTTAACTTATTTGAGCAATCAAATAGGAAGAAGCATGTAAAATTTCCATTGAGTATTTTATCTCTCTGAAGTATTTCTGTTTATTAATTTTCTAACAATACACACATTCACTTTTTTTGTGGAGAGGGAAGGGGTCTAACCTGTCACCTAGCAGTATTGCTTGAAGGAAGTGAGTTCAAGAGAGATGAATATATAAGACAAGGAAGATTACAAGCTGTTATATTTAATTAAAAGTTCAGGGAAAATTAAACACTATACGTGTATTAGTAATAAATTTACTAAATAAAACAGAAATAAAAAGCGCAATTGTGGTCATTTATTTTTCATAAAAGAAACGGTAATTAACTGTAAGTGACATCTGTTATTGGGTAAGTAGATCTGTTCATACTGCACATATGTACAATCTACACATAATGAGATATCAACCACAATAATTTTTTTTTTTTGGTGTGACGAAATTTTCTAAATATTAAAAAATCTACACATATTTTTTTGAGCTCTTCAATCCTATCTTCTCTTGTTATGGGGTAAGTAAATCTGTCCATACTGCACATCTGTACAATCTGCACATATTTTCTTGAGATCTTGAATCCTTTCTTCCTTTCTTCTCTCTTTTACAACATGCATAACCAGACCATTACCCTGGTCCAGGGGCAGATCCAGCTGATCATTCGGGGGGGATCATAGATTTTGTTCTATAATAAACATATTTATTATGTTGTATATTATTTTTCTAGTGTATTTATAACATACAATAATGTTGTTTAAATAATTATATACGTTTAATATAAATAAATATTTAAATCAATTGTGCCTTATAAAGGAAGGTAACAAATGAAAACCTTACATCTTTGGGTGGGGGGCATGCCCCCCCCCCTCCTGGATCTGAAACTGCCCTGGTCTGTCATTTACATACTCACGGTTTGGCAGTATATGAGACCACTGAGAATGGGCATTTTGGGATGGGAGATCATTTGAAGATTTAGCCATAAGAATGGAAGTGAAGACGAGATGAGAGTTTGGTGGTGTTCCACCTCACTGAATGGTGGGACCCAGTATTGACCTAGATGCCGGCTTAGAAGATTCCCCCTCCAAGTATCTTCCCCAGCAGGGAACCATCCCAGCCTTGACAAGCTCTAAGTTCCCAACATGTGAGAATGTATTGCACTTAATTGTAAAAATGTGGAAGGGAAGAGGAAAAGGAAGAAGGAAAGATTGCACAGTTCATGGCCTGTTTGCTAAAGAATTGCTCTGGCATTTGACTGGTATATTATTAATTGGAGAAAATTATCAATCAGAGCAGACGGCCACCAGAGTTCTCCTCCAGACTGTGGCTAAATTTAATATGGCTATATCTGTGTAGAGAGTGTTAAAAATTTGTCACCATCAGTTCTCAAACCCAAGGACCTAGTAAGAGTAGCTAAAGAGACAAAATTGCAATGCTGCCTTTGAGCTAATTCAGCCAGTGTATTGTACATGAGAATTCTTTAAGAGAGGTCTCCAGCATTTACTTGAATTGATTGAAGGAAACCACACAAATGTCCAATCAGAAACAACTGTCTTCTTATCCAATCAAGTTATTTAGCTACTGTTGGAAATCTGGCACTATCAAGTCTCAAAAACAATGAACCCTCAAGTTCATTATAACATTATTTTTAAATATGTAAACATGTTTTTTACTAAAACTGAAAAACCATAAACCACCCTAACACCGGAAACCAATTTTATTCACACAGTTTATTTTAATTAAAAATTAAAGTTTAACAAATTATTGTTTCTATTTATTCATAACATATGAAACATAAAACAAGAAACAATGCTAAAATCAACAATAAGAACATATAAATGCCTTCAACCAAACACATAATACCGTAAGCAATGTTGGAAGTTACCCAGAGTTTCGGTTCTTAAATTGGAACCTTTTTCAGGTGATGTAACTATGAAAGGTACATAAATATCTGGTATGTTTGTAACATGTGTGGTAATAGTGATGAATGAGCAAACGTAGAAATTCATTGTTTCATTCCTGTAACAGGAATGAAAAATTATAAACTAATCAACACCTGGAGAGGTTTGAAGTAGACTCCAAAATGATTAACTCACAAGTAAATACGTGAGTTATGTCAAACTCATATACAAATGCCATTGTCTATTGATGAGTTCACCTGTGGTATTGTCCATAGAAATTTTGAATTGGAGTTCAAATGATGAATTGTCAAGGAATAAGCAGTTACCACTTGCAGAGAATATATAGCTCACAAACAGAAGATGTACTGGATAATTTGATAGCGGTGAATGAATCATTAACCTAAAACGGCTTTTACATATTACTGGGTTTTTCAATGTCTAGTCTACATGTTCAATATGTTTTTGGTGTTTCGGATGAAAATCCAATCTCTGAGTCATTTTTTAAATTCATAGGTCTAATTCAGCAATTTTACTCCAATCAACATGGTGATTTTGTTCTGTATGGTTTCTGGTAAGGGCACTGTGTTTTTGAGGATCTAATTTGATATTGTGCTTATGTTCCATGAAGTGGATGTCAATTTGTCTCTTGGTAGCACCTACGTAACACTTGTTGTAATGGAGTTACCATTTGAGATCTTATATACAATGTGTTGTAATGCTTTTTTACAAGTTGATCTCTATAAACAAATACATATGTAACATCAGACAATTTATCTAAAACTAATGATACAGAATAATTCATGGAATCTTCTGGAAAACTCAGAAGTGCAATAATTTTCAAATTCATGAAATCTCTTTATAACAATCCAATTTCAATTAGCTCTTGAACCTTGTATTATGGACTTTATGGTTGAGATCTATTTGATCACAATTTTCAAATTATTAAAAATATATACAGTAAAGAGGCATACACTGAAAATGTGAATGATAGTGTTGTTTAATAAAAAACATTACAATACATGGACATATTTCCTGACAGAGATTATTTAGGTCCAACAAAAAGCACAGTTTTTAAAAGATCAGAAATTTTTAATGAAGTACGAGAACAGCCAATATAAGATCCTTTTAAGTAATACAAATGAAACAAAAAAATTGTCATTTCAAAAACAAACTACATACTCTTTGAATATTTCAATTAACAAAAAACATTTTAAAGTTCTGCCACATTAAACATATTTGAATTATGACCAAAATAAAAAGTATGTTCTAATTATCAACCACTTTTAGGGAGTGCAAACATCATTTCACACTAAACAGGAAACATTTCAATTTCAAAACTTCTCTCAAAACTAGCAAGTGATTTATTAATTCAACATCCATTTTTATGTATTCAGAACAGAATATCTACAAATAGAATAAAGAATTAAACTGGTAAAAGATCATCACCAAGTTCTTCATCACCAAATTCATCCTCTTGAGGTGGTTTTTGACCTGCAGACGTTCGAGGTCTCTCTGCCAATGGGCCCAGAGGATCCACATAGCCAACATCTAATACAAAAGAAAAACATTATTAATACCAATTATATACAAAATTAATAAAATGTATGATATTTTACATTATTATTATTGTTATTATTATCATCATCATGAAGACCTGTGTTCGGCATCTACATCAAAAAGGTAGTCACATCAATACTGAACTTTTAACTTTCCAATATAGACCATATAGAACATACAGAACTTTTTCAAACTCTACTCAAAATTTAAACTTGCACTAGTGTTGTTCACAGGCTGATAGAAGTTTTCAAAAAATTCACTTTTTTGGTATCAAGGATGTGAATTTTATTATAGTATAGTCAGGAAGTGAATTTTGACTATTCTACGAATAAGACAAAGTAATTTTCTAAGCATAAGACAGGTTTTTGATATCAAGAACCAACAAAATGTGTTGTGTAGAAAAATTGGCACATTTCCTAAAGCATTATGTACCATTCTCTTCACTGATTAGTATTTCAGAAAATAAGGTGTTACTGATTAGCAACTGACCACCTCCTTATAAATAAAAGTTAAGTTGGTATATTAGAAAATTTGCACAAAATCAATATCACTGATTAAAACTTGTTCAATCCATCTGCTCACCAATATCCTTTTGACTTGTTGGAGTGAATTCAAAGTCACCATCACCAATTATTTTTCCCAGCTTTATATCTGATCCATGGAGACTGCGAGACCCTGGGCTAATACCTCCCCTGTGACCAGCAGAAAATGAAGACCCAACATCACTTATGGGACTTGTCCCCATTACAGCTGATCCACCACGAGATGACAAGGCACTGCCACTGTGTCGTGATCCTGCAAATGAACATTCAACCCTTTTTAGTATAACATGCAGAAACCTAAGTTCACTTCCAACGGAATGAGTGAAGATTTTCATAAAAACGAAAAGCGTTTACTGAAATGCATTCACCTGGGCGACTACTTCCAATTCTTTCACGAACTTCTTTTGCTTTTTCAGCTTTCTTTAATGCCTGTGCATATTCTGTAGCTTCTTCAAGACCAAGGTCACTGCATATACGTACCAAGAATTTTAGACCTAAGAAATTTATCAACAATGAAGTTATGAAAAATATAATAGCTCACAAGGGATAATTAAAATCAAAGTGGCAAATATTTTTGCTAATTGATATAACTTATATAAAATAAAATAAGAACTAAAATCTCTGCTAATCATGCAAACGATTTTTATTTTTCACTACAAAGACCATGAGCAACAAAAAATTGTTCCAAGAAATTAATTGTAACCATGACAATACAATATGAAGTTGCTTTCTTAGAAATAACACACAGCAGATCTTAAATTGGAAACATCCTTTTTATACAAAGAACCTTCCCAGTCTTGTCTCATGTGTTATTTCCTAATAACCTTTAAAGAAAATTAATTTATGACTTTGATCACAGGCTCCTGGGCTGTGTAGTGAACTTTATGACACTTCACAAGACAAAATGATGCCATACAAGGTCAAACATCTTCACACTTTGCGTAAACTAATTAAATGTTGAATGAAGACTCGCATCGTATTGTATTTTGTCATTCTTATCTCACCCACAATTCAAAACTTCCAAAATTACCACAGCTTCTTATAAAATATAAAATTGTATGTATTCATTAAACTTGACAAGTAACATTTCTGCAAATCTTGAATTAATTGTGGAATTCCAAAATTTTTAAGTTTTGGATATTTTCTCAATCAGGGAAGGTCTTATTAACTCAAGAACAAAATTTTCAAAATAACTCATTATTTTATTAATACGCAATTATTTTCATTAAATTGGGCAATATCATTAAATTATTTTATTAAATAATAGCACAACAAAAATTATGTGATTATCACTTACATTCAATGTTCTCAGGAAATGCTTTATGAATTTCTTTGTAAGTATTGAGAGCTTGGTGGTAATTCCCACTACGTCGATGACAGGAAGCAATCATGAGTTTCCACTTCACTTCACCAGGATGCATAAGTGAAGCTCTCTCAAAATATCCAATAGCTTTCTCTGCAACTTGCATTTCAATGAAGTAGGAACCAAGCCAATCAATAACTTCAAAGTTAGAAGGAAAATGCCTGTAAGACTGAAATAAAATTTTATTCAAAATGCTTACCCAGCATTTAAAAAGAAATTATTTCAATGGTATATTAAAACAAAATGGGTTTTTCTTCAGTATAAATCTGAAATGTGATATAAGCCTTGAAGGAATTCTAAATTTTGAAAATATCAGGTATTTTATGGTACAAAAGTGACAACTAATATTTTTAAACAAATGATTGGTTTAGAAAATTATGAAAAAAATGTTTGTGGTTCTTTGCTTAAAAACTTTACCATAAAAGCAAAAATATAATGTGATCCTATTTCCAAAACAGAAATAACGATACATGCATGTGCATCTGTGCGTGTGTGTCCCTATGGATCTACTGCCTCACATGCCTTGTTTTCTCTGGGTATCCCTATCTATGAGTAATAAAAATTATAACTACCTGTATTTCATATTATGAATATAATAATTATTGCAACTCATAACAGATCTTAGGAACCATAAAAAAAGTATGGATTTGATTGTATTATGATATGTTGGTATGGTTGTAGTATGCATTTTTAAGAGATAACTTACATCAAAATGATATTGATATGCTTGCTGTTTGTCACCTTCATTATCAAACATTTCTCCCATTTTCTGAAGAACATTAGGATCACTTGGTACAAGCCCAATAAGTTGTAAGTACCTATAAAAGTTTGAAAGTTGTAACACAAAAAGATAATGAATGAAGCACATTACCCTGATGAAGTTTCATAACAAGATGATTCAGGAATTCTCTCAATATAGAAAACTAAACCCTTCAAATTGCTAGTTTTCCCTGAATTTTATCACAAGAAAATTTAAGAATTAATTTGTGAAATCGTTAACAATCATTGTATCTGATATCATCTTTTTTCTCCCTGTTCAAAATCCAGTCTCAGAAGAGTTAGTCATTTTCACCAAGTTGTCCCTGAAGACAGAGCATTGTGAGATGTGGGAAAGTCAGAATTCATATCACGGTATTAAACATTTTAAAAAGTATGAGCTGACATATATTTTCACTTTCCCATATACATACATATATAAGAAATAATATACGTAGTATAGGGAAAGTTATGTAATGAAGCGCGAAAAAATGGCGAATTTTGGGCAGAAAAAATTCATTTCTGGGCCCTGACAATGAAAAAGTGGATAAAATCAGTTGTTAAGAAAAAACAAATGCCCTGACACGTGGTGTAACCAGAATCCCTGCTTTGTGGCTCTTTGATACCAAAAAACCAATCGAAAGCAAAACGTCTGTCTGTCCGTCCATCTGTCTATCCGGTGTATGTGAACAATACTAGAGCCGAAACCATAAGTACGATTTTCTCCAAATTGAAGAAACTGGCCTTAGTCAAAGCTCTGAGATTTTGATAAACATTCTTCAAAATTTGGGGATACTTTACTTGAAGTCCCCCAGACATTTTCAACATTTTCTCAAAAACAGCTGTAAATTTTTCCTTTAAATTTCTAGTAAGAATAGAGTAAAATACACTTATGGTGATATATGTTTCGATTTTCACAGTTAATTCTGAATTTTTGAAAATTGAAAAAGTTTGAATTTTCTTCGGCATCTTCGTGCAACTGCAAAATTGAAGATAGAGATTTTTACTTCATAGAAATTTGTTCTCCACAGAAAGTTCTTTTATTAATTTTTAATATTTATTCTTTTTTTGAAAATTTTAGTACTTTTGTGCAATATTGCGAGCAATGTGCAATATGTTCAATTTTAAAAAATTGCAAAAACAAGATTTTCTCAAAGATGGCTCCAAATATTTTTTTAACTTTTGGTAGGGATAGTGAAAAATGTACTCTATGAGATGCATTAAATGCCATATTGTTCTATTCTTTTGTTTTTTCAAAAATTACAAAAATGTAATTTTTTTGACTTGTGTCTCACATAGTTAATATTTACATTAGCAAAGATTTGTTCACATGATTGTATTTATGAGTACATGTGCTTTAAGTAACGTCAAGAAAAGTTTCTTGAAAACTCAACCGTTTTCTGTAAAAACTAACTCAAATTTTGCATTTTCAGAAATGCTCAAAAGTCATTTTCTCAAAAATGGCTCCTTTTTGAAAGCATAGTACCAATTGCACTATTTAATATGATGCAAAGTTTATTTTGAGGTATTTTTTTGTTTTTTCAAAAATTACACAAATGTAATTTTTTTAAAGATTCCTCACTTTAATGTGCACATTTCCAGCAATTTATAAACACTATTGTATTTGTGATTTGATGTGCTTTAAATGACTTCAAATGAAGTTCTCCGAAATTACAAAAGATTTCTGTGGAAAAACACTTCAATTTTCTCATTTACAGTGGTGCTTATACACTATTGTCTTAAAAACAGCTCCAAATTTTTCAAAGAAAATTGCCATTTAGGAGAAGATTTCACTGTTCTTTCATATTCTTAAAATAATATTTCCTTTCTTCTATGAACTGAACTTCTATGAACTTCTAGGGAACTGAAAAATTAAGAAAATGTCAAAAAAATGTAGCGTGGGCAGCGATAGATGGGAGCTGGCAAGAGTATGCATCAAAGTTTAAGTAGTTAGCTGAGACCAAAGGAAACAAAAAAACTAATACGAGAAAGTCTGTACCATTCTGTAGCACCACTAGTTTATTTTATATTAATTATTTTTATTTATCAAAATACTACACTTTAACTTTACTTATAATTTAAATTAATTATTTTTCATTTATCAAAATACTACACTTGAAGACAAGCTAAATCTATCTTTTAGAAATCTTCATTTAACTTTATAAAACTTTATAAAAACAAAATTAAATATTATTTTATCAGGTTCCGATTTTAAAAAATGGTACTATACCAAAACAAAGACAAATCAGATTACAACATTGGCATTTGATATTTTTGATATGATTAATAAGACACTAGTGTTGACTAGGTATCTTATTTTATTGACTCAAGCATTCGATCCCTTAGCAACTAGCTGCAAATTGAAGGGAGTAAATAAATTAAAAATTAAATACATGAAATACACAATAAAAATTAAATAGAATTATTAAAGTAACAAAAGTATGTAAGCAAACTGGGCAAACACAGTAAACTGGGCAGAGAAACAATGTATTATGGCTACTTAGGGATAGTGACCTTTATTGATATTCATGTGGAGACAGTACGGACATGGTTCGCTTGATGGCTCTCAAAATGGTAGGGTGGTCATGACGTTGTCTTTTATGTCTGAGAGTGAGAGTGTGGATGTGTGAGAGAGAGAGAGAGTGTGTGTGTGTGAGAGAGAGAGTGTGTGTGTGTGTGTGAGTGAGACTGTGTCAGTGAGAGAGAGGGAGAGAGAGAGTGTGAGTGTTCGCATGTGGTATGTGTGAGATGAGGGAGAGAGAGAGAGAGTTGAGTGAGTGAGTGTGTGTGTGTGTGAGAGAGAGTGTGTGTGTCTGACAGCAAGGGGTGTACGGAGAAAGTTTAAAAACCGATTTCAATAATGATTAGTGGGTATACAAATTGGCCTAATTTTATTGATGGATAAAGGACACTTCACAGATTTGTTAAAACAAATAACATTCTGATTATGAGGATTATTGCATGTATGAGTGGTTTCCAATGTTGCCAGTAATTATTTTCAATTTCAAGGTAATGAAAAGTTGTGCTTTAATTTGGTGGGCGATGATCAACTAAGGGTGGTAAAGTGGTGGTGTTACCTAGACAATACCAATGTCATAATTTTAGCTGGCATCATGAGCCAAACTGCTTAAGGATAAGTTTGTGTATATCTACTAAAAATTGCATGAGAGAACATAGTTTTTCCTGCCTTAGAAGAAATAAGAACTATTTACAAACTAGTATTTCTGAATTACTGTTTAGCTCACTTCCTTTGCATTGTATTGAGCCAAATACAACAAAAACACTTTCATATGATAACTTTATTAATAAGTTTGCCATTAATAAATCTCATCAGAAAGCTATGTAAATTTGAACATGAGCGAAAGTATAAAATGTAATTCCTATTTACTAACAAATAGTATATTTTGACATTAATCTTTCCATTAAAGTAGTCTATATTCTAAAAGGATATAAAACTAAGTTCCAACATTTTTCTATTAAGAAATCTTAAAAGATATATGACAATTGACATGCTTATGACTATATATTATGGAATAATTCATTCGCACATACAATATGGTATCGAAATATGGGGAGCAACATGCAATAGGAATATTGAGAGAGTTATGATACTTCAGAAAAGAGCGATCAGATGCATCTTTAATTTAAAACCTAAAAAAACATTCAAAAATATCTACAAAGAATATAAAATTATGACTGTAGTAGCTTTGTATGTATACAGAGTAATACTCCTAATGAGAAACAATACCAATGTGCACTTTGCACAAAATAATGAAATACACAATCATAACACTCGGGGACAAATGAACTACCACAGGATGTACGTAAGAAAAACATCAACAAACAAAGATCCCTACATAAAAGGAATATTATTATATAATAAACTCCCAAATAATATTAAAACAAATGAAAGTAACTTCAAAAAACGGTTAAAAGCCCACTTAATTGAGATTTGCCCTTATAGATTAAATGAATTAGAATAAGTATAAATGTATAAGTTTTCTATGTGAAATTATTGATTAAATATGTTACTCACTATGTATTACTACTTACTATGTAATTAAACTATATATGTAGTATATACTGACATTGTTTTAATGCTTATATATCTTTCAATAAATCAATAATTAACTACATTTTTGTAATTACATTTCACTATGTAGGACAACAATTCAAATCGAACCCAGATCTTCAATTAAGCAAAACATAGTCATTAGCATTGAAATATAAAAACACGTTAAAAAATTATCACTCATCTCCAGGAACAAATTAATTAATTAATTTCGAAAGCCATTTTATTTTTTCAATCTTGAAAGACCTTAGTAAAAAAACAAGTGGAACTAACGTTACGTAATTTACTGTGCAAACAATTAAAAGTATAATATTATTTAAACTAAAGGAAAGCTATTGTGCTTTAACATTTAAAAAAGATGATAACAAGAATGAACTCTACCGTTTGTTGTATAAAACAAATGTATTATGTAACTATGAATAATAAAGGGGGCGGCAAATGGACTTTAGCCTACAGGCCGCATACCCCTAAATCCGACCCTGTTTGCTCAGTTTTTTGGTTCCTTAATGGCAGAAAGGAACTAGTGGTGGTGCTACAGAATGGCACAGACTTTCCCATATTAGTTTTCTATTTCCTTAGGTCTGGGCTAGCTACTCGGAATTTCCATCTATCATCGCCCAAAGTACATTTTTTGACATTTTCTTAATTTTTCGTTTTCATAATGGTAGAATGGAGGTATTAATTTTAGAATATTGAAGAAAAATAAAACCTTGTCTGGAATGGCAATTTTATTTGAAAAATTTAGAGCTGCTTTTTTGAAAATGGCATTTAAGCGCTACTAAAAATGCGAAATTTGAAGCTCTTTTTCCCAGAAATTTTTCAAGTTTTTGAAACACTTCATTTGGAGTCATTTCAAGCATTTTAACTTAAAAACACAATAGTGTTTACAAATTGCTGATAATGTGCATATGAAAAGATGTGAGAGATCTTTCAAAAAAAATTAGAGTGCGGTACTTTTTGCAAACAAATAACAAATTGAACTTTATGTCATATTAAAGAGCACAATTAGTACCATCCGTTCAAACATTTGAAGAAAAAATTTGGAGCCATTTTTGAGAAAATGACGTTTGGGCGTTTCTGAAAATGCAGAATTTTTAGCTGGTTTTTACAGAAAACAGTTGAGTTCTCAAGAAACTTTATATGACGTTATTTAAAGTGCATGTATGCAAATATAATAATGTCAACAAATTGCCGCTAATGTAAATATTACCAATGTGAGCGACAAGTAAGAAAAACATTTTTGTAATTTTTGAAAAAAAAAAACAAAAGAACAGAGCAACATGGCATTTATGTCATCTCAGAGTACATTTAGCACTATCCCTGCCAAAAGATTAAAGAAAAAATTTGAAGCTGATTTTGAGAAAATTTGTTTTTGTAATTTTTTAAAATTGCAAATATTTTGTGCAATATTGCCTGGAAACTACTAAAATTTTTAAATAATGTACAGAACCTTAATGAGATAATTCACTTTGCAGAACAAATTTTATTTGGAGGAAACATCTCTATCTTCAATTTTATAGTTGTAGGAAAACGCTAAAAAATTCAAACTTTTGCAATTTTTGTAAATTCAGAATTAAGCGTGAAAATCGGACCTATGTTACCTTAATAAGTGTATTTTACTCTATTCTAAGTAGAAATTTAAAGAAAAATTTGCAGCCGTTTTTGAGGAAATTTTTGAAAATGTCCGGGGGCCACATGTAAAATGTTGAAGAAAGTGTTTCAAAATCGCGGAGCCTCGAGTGGATCTCAATCGACGCGGAATATTCGTACTTATTCGTAATTCGTACGAAAGAAATCGTTCTTATACTTCGGTTTTTCTTTCTTGGCGCACGGGGGGACTGTCAATAAAATGAAATATCTCACGATATTTTGCGTCGTTCTCCGTTGTGCCGCCAGCACTTCTCGATACAGTCGCGATTATGCGACTCTAGCGGCACAACCGAGAACGACGCGAAATATTGTGAGATATACCATTTTATTGACACACCCCCGTGCGCCAAGACAGAAAAAAATGAAGTATATGGTTTAGGCGCTCGTGTTGTTCACAGATACTCGACAGACTTTCTCGGTATCTGGGAACCCCAAAACATATTTCCGTTGATATCTCAAAATCGATTTTCCACAGCATTACATAACTTTCCCTATACCAAGTATACACGTACGTATACGGGAAAGTAAAAATCTAAATCTTCAATTTTTAAGTTGTAGATTTAGAAGATGCCGAAAAATATTTTGCATTTTGCAATTTCCGAAAAATCGGTGTTCTACGAAATGAGACCTGCGCCATTCTTTTAAACGACCTTCACAATACACTATCCAACAAGAAAATTTAATACAAAACGATACAGCTACTTTTTTGAAAAGGTTCAGGGTAAAGCACCCTCCAGGGGGTTCATTGTAAAGCACCCTCCAAAAATTGAAATATTGTTTTCAAATTCAAGGGGCGGCGACATCAGCCACATCGATTTTAGAATATCAATCTTGTAGAAAATGGGCTGAACGGCTGATTAGCCGTTAGCGTTTTTCACAGATAGACGGACGGACAGTTGGACAGACGGGCAGTTGGCAGAGGACGGATGGACAGACGGAGGAACGGACAAACGGAAGAACGGATAAACGGAGGAACAGATAGACGGAGGAACAGATAGACGGAGGAACAGATAGACGGAGGAACAGATAGACGGAGGAACAGATAGACGGAGGAACAGATAGACGGAGGAACAGATAGACGGAGGAACAGATAGACGGAGGAACAGATAGACGGAGGAACAGATAGACGGAGGAACAGACAGACGGGCTGACGGATCAGCAGATAGATGGGCAGACAGACCGGCAGAAGACGGACGGACGGACGGACGGACGGACGGACGGACGGACGGACGGACGGACGGACGGACGGACGGACGGACGGACGGACGGACGGACGGACGGACGGACGGACGGACGGACGGACGGACGGACGGACGGACGGACGGACGGACGGACGGACGGACGGACGGACGGACGGACGGACGGACGGACGGACGGACGGACGGACGGACGGACGGACGGACGGACGGACGGACGGACGGACGGACGGACGGACGGACGGACGGACGGACGGACGGACGGACGGACGGACGGACGGACGGACGGACGGACGGACGGACGGACGGACGGACGGACGGACGGACGGACGGACGGACGGACGGACGGACGGACGGACGGACGGACGGACGGACGGACGGACGGACGGACGGACGGACGGACGGACGGACGGACGGACGGACGGACGGACGGACGGACGGACGGACGGACGGACGGACGGACGGACGGACGGACGGACGGACGGACGGACGGACGGACGGACGGACGGACGGACGGACGGACGGACGGACGGACGGACGGACGGACGGACGGACGGACGGACGGACGGACGGACGGACGGACGGACGGACGGACGGACGGACGGACGGACGGACGGACGGACGGACGGACGGACGGACGGACGGACGGACGGACGGACGGACGGACGGACGGACGGACGGACGGACGGACGGACGGACGGACGGACGGACGGACGGACGGACGGACGGACGGACGGACGGACGGACGGACGGACGGACGGACGGACGGACGGACGGACGGACGGACGGACGGACGGACGGACGGACGGACGGACGGACGGACGGACGGACGGACGGACGGACGGACGGACGGACGGACGGACGGACGGACGGACGGACGGACGGACGGACGGACGGACGGACGGACGGACGGACGGACGGACGGACGGACGGACGGACGGACGGACGGACGGACGGACGGACGGACGGACGGACGGACGGACGGACGGACGGACGGACGGACGGACGGACGGACGGACGGACGGACGGACGGACGGACGGACGGACGGACGGACGGACGGACGGACGGACGGACGGACGGACGGACGGACGGACGGACGGACGGACGGACGGACGGACGGACGGACGGACGGACGGACGGACGGACGGACGGACGGACGGACGGACGGACGGACGGACGGACGGACGGACGGACGGACGGACGGACGGACGGACGGACGGACGGACGGACGGACGGACGGACGGACGGACGGACGGACGGACGGACGGACGGACGGACGGACGGACGGACGGACGGACGGACGGACGGACGGACGGACGGACGGACGGACGGACGGACGGACGGACGGACGGGACGGACGGACGGACGGACGGACGGACGGACGGACGTTTTGCCGTCAATCGATTTTTCCGTATCAAGGACGTTTTGCCGTCAATCGATTTTTCCGTATCAAGGACGTTTTGCCGTCAATCGATTTTTCCGTATCAAGGACCCACAAAACATGGATTTTTGCTACACCAGGTGTTGGAGGATTTTTTGTAAGTTTAGCAACAGGATTTATCCACTTTTTCATTACAGGGCCCTGTAATAAAGAGTTTTTCTGCAGAAAATTCGCCGTTTTTTTGCGCATCTTTATGTAAGTTTCTCCCTACCAAGGTAGTAATGAGAAAGTAAAAAGTCATGTCAACTCTTGTGCAATTTAATGTGAAATGTCTTCCCTATGAGTGGCCCCCATGGTATGTGTCATGTCTGCCATACTGTAGATATGGATCTGTATAACAGTTTCATTAAATAAGCTTTCATGCCAAAAGATAAGAAATATAAAAACATCTCACCATTCAGTGGCTTGATCAACATCTCCAACAAGCTCATACAAATGTGCTAACTGGAAAAGTACTTCAGGATGATGTTTAACAATGCTTTGGAGTTTGTGAAAGCATTCTAAAGCTTCATCATACAGTCCTTTTTGTTTATTTACTAAACCTGAAAAAGATTTTCCAATAATTTAACTAATTTTAAGACATTTAAAGTTATTCTGATTGATCTAGAAGCTAGGAAATGATTTCTTTTAATCAAGAGTCAAAGTATTGACTAATTTTGTTATATCATCATTTTCAGTTTAAGTAATGTGATTAATTATTAATTAATTGTTAAACTCTACTAATAATGGAATCAAATATTATTTGCAAGAGTTTTTTTGTATCTATAAGGTGAACGATAATATCATTTACCTAAATTGTAGAGAGCTTCCACACAAGATGCATCATTTTCCAAAGCACATATGAATAATTCTTTTGCTTTCTCCAGATCCCCTTTGACCATGCAACAATTTCCAAGATTGACAAATGCTGCAGAATTATAAGCATCTGCTTCTCTTGCTTGTTCAGCATATTTTTCAGCCTTTTCTATTTCACCTTGCTAAGCAGTAATGGTAAGTTATTTTTGAAAGGGGCTCTTGATAAAAGATTTTTGAAAATAAAAGAACAAAAGAAAAATATATGAAAAAATTAAGATTATAAAAAAGGATGTTCAACACCTACTAAAAAGTAAATGAAAGCCAAATTTGTGGCAGCAGTACTGGCAACTTTAGTTTCCTTCTTTTCAAAAGATTTTAATGTGTCAATGGCATGAGAGATATCTTTTTGTTTCAAATACATTACAGCCTTATTAATTTCTAGATCATTAGCTAATGATGCATACACTGAAGCTTTTATTGCATCAACACACCAATCATATCCTGGAAAAATAAAAATAGTTACACTTCCTGAATAAAATCCACTTTCAAAACAAAAACTACTTTGACTAGAGGCATACATATTACAAACATGTCTTATTACAGATTTAAGGTTTTTCAAACAAGCTCTGAAAAGTAAATAAAACAAACCTAAAAAATAAAAAGATATTAAACATTTCAGACACATTTAATAGCTAGATTTTATAACACCTACTTTTAACAAAAGATTGTCATCTGTTATTTATGAAGATATGATATATGTCAACAAAGTAAGTTTGTAAATGATACTTGAACATCATCTTTCTGAAGGCTGCTACAGTCATTTTCCTTCTATGTTACGTTAAAGTGCTTCTAGCTAAATTACTGGATCACTAAAACATTACGGTAGATGGGTAGAATGCCAAGCTTTCTGAAACCAGACCACTCAATAATTGACCACTGACTAATCACTATCTCTAACAATGTAAAAATGAATTGTAATAATTCAGAATACACAATTTACCCCAATTGCTGTTCCAAACCTTTGAGAATTTGTTAAGCCTCAATGAAGCATCTCTGATCTCTTGTGGAACCTTAAAATACTATCAATACATAATGTTAAAGATAGTTTTCATTCTATTGTGCAGATTTTTAAGATATTCTGTTTATCACAGACACAGAGAAAATATGAATGTTTCTAAGAAAGCTGGTCAATAAATTTTGTAATTGACTATACTATTCTTCTTCTTATATTTGAAGAATAAATTGAAAATATATTATTATAGTAATTATTGTTGAACACTACTAATTCACCATTGAAAGTGCAGTCTAATAATAACAGAGAAAAAAGAGTGACATAGAAACCATTAATTCTTGAAAATATTCATAAAAGTCCACAAGAGCTACCAAACCCCACTGAGATCACAATAAAGAAATTACCTGAACTGAATGTATCTTCTATAACTGGTGATATAAGCTTTGCTGCAGTCAGAATACTTCTTTCGGCTTCCTCTCTCATTTGTCGTTCAATTTTGCAAAGTGAATCATTTTTAATGACTTCCAAAAGTAAATTAGATCTAGGATCATCCTATAGGTGTAATAATAATCATAATAATAATAATAATAATAATAATAGTAATAATAATAATAAAATGATTTAATCTTTGTTGTACTGATGGCAGGGGGCAGTACCAGAGACAAATTTTGGGAGGGTAATTCAAAATGTTTTGGTAGGATTTGTCATATTACAGATTTTGTAAAATATCACAGGCTACGTTCAGCTAATTCTGCGATTCGATTTTATTCGTTTTATTTTATTTTTTATTTTAATTTTATTTTAGATTATATTTTATTCAATTATCCAAAAATATTTTTGCTTCAAAGTTTGGTGACAAGTTAAAATTAATAGTTACTGAAAACTTTTAGGGAGGAGGGAGAATTTCCCTCATTTCCCCCCTTCGATCTGCACCTGACTGATGGAATACAATTAGTTTTGCTTACTCTGCCATTTTCAAATACCTCCATTTTATGTTCTCGCTACTGCTTAGGCAGTGTCAAGAAAGTACCGGTATCCCTAATTTTTTGAATTTTTCAAAGTGGTGCTAGTCCTATTTGGGCAAACTGTATTTTCAAAAACTGGAAAAAAAAATTCAAAACAGTAAATTTGAATTTCTCGCTGTTTGTTTGAAGTACTAGCCCTTTGTGAATGTAATTTGAGAGGTGTTTTTTCCTTGAAAGGTGTTGGATATTCTGAGAATAAGAAAGCTTTAGAAATCTTCAGCTCACAACTCCGGTCACAATTACTGCTGAATCGAATCTTGAAAAGAAAGATTACGTTTAATATTATTTAAACATTACATCTATTTTAAATTGCATCATCTAATTGAGTTAAATGTGAAAACGAATGGATAGTTTTGGTTTGAATGCCAAAGCAATGTCAAGTAAGTTGTGTCAAAACAAGTCATTTTGATGAATATAACAATATTATTTTTAATTATTATATTTTCTATCCATTTGCATTTTGGTGCGAGTGGTATCAAGAATGCTGATTACCAAAATGTGTTTGCCGTGGAATGCAGCAGCCATTGTTGCTGTGATAATGCCACTCTGACAACAGAAGGCGGTAGTGACTACTGCCGCTGGTTCGCGTTATTATAAGTAATAATTTTATTTACAGCTAAATCTCACATCGGGCATCGTTTGTACATTTATGCAGAATGTGAATACACTGAATTCAATCACAGTAAGCCGCTTTTGTTTGAACACCCAAAACCTTATTAATAAATATTTTTATAAGTCAGGTGTTCATATTATTTTGTCCAACCCCTGTATATGAAAAACATGTTTAATCAATACAACAAAGAATGAATCAGAATATGCACATAAATCCAAAATTCAGAGCAATGACAACTTGGCATGGGAAAATAAAGTATATCTACCTGAGACTGGTATAACAAGATCCATCATGCATGTGTCTCGAAGCCCAAACTATAGAACACCTCATTTACAAATGCACAAGATTCAACAGCAAACACAGTATTTGATATAATGTTAATAAAATAATAATAATAATAATAATAATAATAATAATAATAATAATAATAAAACTGAAGTTCGCAGAAAATAATAGATAAACATAATGTGTACATGTAAAAAAGTAGTTAATAATATATTGAAAATTTCATATATAACATTGAGAATTATTAGAAATAATATTTAAAAAAATGTATCATAACCTTATTCAGATAGAGTTATTTATTTTTTCTTACATTATTTGTATTATATTTGTCCTCTTCATCAACATTCAAAGGAACTTCAAGCAGCATCTGGAAACTTCTTTTCATCTTCTCCTTATCTCCCAAAGCATAATGACAAAGAATGAGATGCAGACCTAAATCAAAACGAAATAGATAATAATATTTATAATAACAAATGATAATTGCAATAGAACATTTGAAAATCTATGTGGTAGAAATTTTTAACTTTGTTGTCCATCCCCCTCACATGCACGCACACATGCACCCACACATCCACCCACACACACACACACACATCCACCCACACACACACACACATCCACCCACACACACACACACACATCCACCCACACACACACACCTTACCTGTAGTAAATTCAGGTTTCTCTTGCATAATATATTCAAAACTAGAACAGGCATCACTGAACTGTCCCATTTTAACAAAAAGAATTCCAATATTGTGCATGATTTTAATTCTGAAAAAAAAAAAAAAAAAAAGAGAAGGAAAGCAAAAATGGATGGATGTTTGCAACTCTTTAAAATATACAAAAATATAATTGGAATAAATATTACTTTTTGTGAAATACCAACTTTCTAAAAAAGTTATTTTCTTGCTCCTAGCATAAATTTTTTATCTTGCAAACAAAATCCTTCATTAAAGGATCTACATTACACCAAATATATCTTTTTCTGTGAAACTGAAAGCTTTAGTTCCTTGATTCTACTGTAACCATCATTCAAAACAAGATACACTTAGTTGTAAAACAATTTACACTCAGCTCGAGTAAGTTACTCAATATATAAATTTTATATACCTTCTATGAAGTAATTTTTTTAAGAAGGGAAGAAATCATGACATGCATTTCACAAACCTAAGTTCTCTGTGTGTATTAGGTACTTGGTCCAGTGCCATTCGATACATTTTCACAGCCTTTGGGTATTGACCTAGTTTGAAATAGATATTCCCCATATTGATTTTCAGTCTGTTAGCATTATTAAACATCCGGTTTTTTGTTATGACTTGATATGTGTTTAATGCTTCAGAATACATTTCATTTACTGCATACTGATTTGCTAAGTTGAAAAGTACCTACAAATTACATCATGGAAATTATTTTATGGGCAGATTTATAAAATGTACAAGGTTTTATTAATATTATAGAAACAAAATACAAAATGTAGTGAAGATTATTAATGAGAATAATAATAAATTATTAACAATAGTAATACTGTAAAGATTTACAATTCATTGATTAATTCCATTGACATTTGAGAGACTCACAAACACAGTGTACCAATTCTATTTGTTTAAAAACTGAAGACAGTATATCTTTGGGTATCTGCAAACTATGTAATCCTCACTGACAAAAGAAACCAAGACCACAGTTAATTTTTAAATTAATAAGTGGCTGTTACATGATTAGCAGGAGAAGAATGTTATTCTTTTCCTTACAACAATAATGAACTAAGTCTGTGTGGCATCATTTTGCATAAGTGAAAATAAGTTGCATTTCTATGAGATCTGGTGAAGATCATATTTCTGGTCTTTCTCCTGAAAGTTCTAAAGAGCTTATGAAAGGGAAGTTATAATTTTATTACTATCTCTAACAACAGTGCATGAGTGATGGTGGCTTGAGGTTATTTTCACAATTTATTAATTCAGGTTGCTTATTAATCTTATCCAGGGTTGGCACAATTTTCACCAACCCAAGAAAACCCACCCAGGTTTTTTAAATGTTTTTTATTATAAAAAAACACCTGGGTTTTTTAATAAAATCCGTTTTAAAATCACCAATAAAACCCATGAAAAACCTTACGTGCAAAATATGAAATATTTTATACAAATATAAATGTTATAATCTAATTTCCAAAATATTGTTATAAGAATTTATCATTTCATCAATGCATATTATACATATTTCTGATAAGCTTTTTGATCTACAACATGGTCTCTTAATAAAAATTATAAAAATCTAATACTTGAAATATCTGTCAAAGTTTTTCTTAGGTGTTTATAAACTCAGGCTAATTTCTCAGCCTTTTCCTCATTCAAATTGCTCCACAATGTCGGCCTAACCAACCCATAAGTTGACAAGATTTGTTTGATTACTGAAGAACCTGCTGGGCAATTTGAAATACTTATCAAAAACAAAAAAAAATCCACAAAAATATTTTCATGTTTCCAACATTTAGTTTGCCTTAATTGCCAATATTTCGCTGCAGGAATCTATTTTTTAACAGAATCAGAAAACATCAATGGGGGGTAATAACCTTTGTCTTTGATAATGCTAGCGTCATTTTGCTCAAAGTATACATATGGATTTATTTATTTATTAATGGTGGCAGCAACAAGCTGTTGTACACATATCATTACATCGGTGTAATAAAGTTATATAATGAATCATTTTCGTAGAATAATAAAGTTATAATTAAATCACAATTATAAATCACAGATGGTACACGTAGAGATATATATGTATATATTATCATCATTTAATTGATCACAAAGTGTTGACTATCCAGACTATCCTTGAAGGCGCTCAGGGTTTCCTTTTGTATACAGAGTGCGGGAAGTGTATTCCATGTATTTATTACCAACACTTTCTTTGCGAAGTTCATAATAGCTATTTATATTAATTTTGGTTAGTATTAATTAAACAGAATAGAGTATTTGCAAAATTCCGTTTTAATCAAAAAACTGTCCTTCTCTATGTCACTATAAAGATATGACATGAAACAAAAAAATCATGTTGTAACGATTTACTTGTGCTATATGTTTAACCCACCAACATAGTGTGAATCATTTTGAATGGACCATGAATATTACCTATCATATGTCATTTCAGTTTCCCAGTTTTTATGTTTACAGGTTAAATATACATTACACATTACATAATTTAAATATTTTATTAATATAAGAAGTAGGGGAAATGAGAGTACATTAGACCAATAAATAAATAAATATTCTGTTTGTTGGTAATTAATATAAGTTACAGTTTTAGATTTATATCAATTAATGCAATTAAATTAATATTAATACATATTTAAATCAATAAAAATTAATTTTAAAGAGATTTAAATTACTCCCCCCAAAAAAAACAATTAAATCCAAATAAATCCAATGGGTTGGGTTATTTTAAAAAAAAAACAATTTTTTTCCAACCCTGTCTTATCATTTCCTTGATTAATAATACTAACTATAATTCATAAGTATCATGGTATTTACCTCTAGGAGCACCTATAATCTTCACAGATGATGTAAGAACAAAGCAATGAGAAGTGTTACAAAAAGAATATAAGGAAGATTTTCAAAAAAAATGAGAAAGATTACTTGACTGCAAAATCAGGTCCAATTCGAAAGCAGAAACTTTCCTAGTGACATTAAATTGTAAATGATGTAGTGAAATGTGTTTGAATGAGCATCACAAGAAAAGGTAGGATTTCTTTTGGAATCTGCTGATTTCTTTTATATGCAAAACACATTCTTTTGAGGCTGGATGCATAGAAAGAAAAGATTCAATAAGCAATTCAGAGATACCTTCAAATATGCCTTAATGAGAAATTAATGTGGAAAACCAGCATTTGGTTAGAAGTGAAACACTCTTTTGTTAGCTTAGCACTGACAAAAGACATACTTAATGGCTAAAAAGAATAATACGATAGACATCCTCCTTTACATTTCACTAGTACACATTATATCAAGAAAACTGAAGTGGAGAGAAACATCCAGTACACATTCAGTATACTCCAATAGAAGAGACAGATGATAAATATCATATATGCAAAACATTATATATTGTGATTAAGAAAATAATGATAACATGACTAAAATAATTTGATTTTGTACAAT
This sequence comes from Acheta domesticus, assembly GCA_031308135.1. NCBI lineage: Eukaryota > Metazoa > Arthropoda > Insecta > Orthoptera > Gryllidae > Acheta > Acheta domesticus. The sequence continues at coordinate 80,455,695 of JAHLJT010009436.1, read as the reverse complement.
ATGAAAAAGTGAATTACAAAGTAAATCAGCCTTGTTTTTATGAGGTTACATAGATTTATGTTTTCTGTAATATTGATTCATTTACAACGTATCTTTCCTGAAGTAACAAGATTTACTCATGTGTTCAAAACTTCAGAGTTTCATGTCTTGAAATGACTCCTCCTTTGGTAATTTACTATGGTTGAGAGCCCTTCATACAACTGACAAATCACATTTTAAAAATCATCTACAGAGAAAGAGCAATGACTTAACCAATCTAATGAGATGTCTCTACAAACGTTATGTAGCATATTCCATCTTCTTCTTCTAAAATTTGTCACACTTACTGAAAATGTGAGATCCAAATTGTGCGTTTCACTCAAGCCTGCTTGCTCCTGCATTCGAATCAAACTTCTCTCTTTACTTGAAGCCTCTTTTGCCTTGTCAAGTGCACTTCTGTGATCTCCATGGCTATTTGCAACACAAGCTTCTTCAATTAATTCCATTATCCGGCGCTCTAGTTTCTTTATTTTTTCTTCTGGCCTGGAAAAAATTTTTTCTACTGTCAAAATATCAAATGGCTTTTGTTTTTGAAATAAAACTATAGACTAAGTATCCAAACAGAATAATACACATTTTTCTCATTAGATTAGAAAATAAATTAAACTAAAAGTAATAAGGAAATCAGAAAACAATACTATTTCTATTTTAATTTATTATATAAAAATATAATAATTTATAAAAATTATTATATAAAGTATTATATAAATTAATTATTATATAAAGTATTACATAAATTTTATAAGTAGGATACATCTTCACCATCCAAGCTCCATAAAAGCATTATAAACAAATTAAGAATTTAGTCTTACAATTCTTCCTTCTTTGATTTCAATTGAATGGATAATTTAGATACGTGATTTAAAGGACCAAATATTGTGGTTAGGCATTGTCTTGTGAACCCTGTACCACGACTGCAGTCATAGGTCAACTGAATCCATCCTGTGTACCTGTTACTGGACAAAAAGCTATATGCCTTGCTTAGCTCCTATATGCTTGTGGTTAAGTCAGAGCGAGAGGCTGGTGTAAAGCAAACGGTAGTTGATCCACACCGAAGTAAACAGGGCATATGCAGCTAAGTTCTAACAATTTTCCTAATTTTTCTTCTTTTTATAGAAAAAAATGCTCATATGACCTCATTTGCTTTGGAGCACTCTAGTAGTACTATTTAGCAACACAGCACTAAACATTGCAAAAACATGCTGCCAGAGGGCTCCAACAATGATTGTGCATACACGAAAGCAAACTAACGTGACCATTATGAGCGAGCCCTATGCGCACAAAATTAATTTGGCACGTAATGGGTTAAACTAAAAGTAATAAGTAAATCATAAAAAAATATTTCTATTTTAATGTATTATAAGTAGGCTACATCTTTACCATTCAAGCTCCATAAAAGCATAAAAATCAAATTAGGAATTTAGTCTTACAATTCTTCCTTCTTTGACTCCAACTGAGTAGGTAATTTAGATGCTTGATTTAAAGGATCAAATACTGTGGTTGGGCGTTGACTTGTGTAGCCAGCACCACGAACTGCAGTCATGGGTCGATTCAGACCATCCTGTGTACCTGTTACCGGACGAAAAGCTGTACCAGTTCCATCATGAATCTAGAGAAGAAAAAGATTGTATGTTTATAAAAAGAAAGTTGACTTATATTATCAAATCATGAAATAGACAAATATCAAATTCATTTTTCAGCATCAAGGATAGACATGCAACAGGTCTCATTGATTCAAAAGCTGTATCAAAATCATAATACTTTTTGGTCCTGTTTGGTACTGTTAATTTTTTTACGATAACGTGATGTTGCAGGTAAAATGAAACTAGCAGTGCTACAAAATGGCACAGACTTTCTCATAGTAAAATATTCTAATTTCCTTGGTGTGGGCTAGCTTTATGGTCTTGCCTCATCCCCATTGGCTGCCATCTATTGATGCCCTAACTATGTTTTTTGAAATTTTCTCAATTTTTCGGTTTCCTAACAGTAGATTTGAAATATTACTTTTAAAATATTAGAGACTCATTAAATTAAAACCTCGTCCTATATGCAAATTATAGTCAAAAAATTTGGAGCAGTTTTTAAGAAAAAAATCATTTAAGTTTTTGTGTAAATTTGATGCCTTTCTCACAGGAATCCTTTGTGTTTTTGAAAAACTTCATTTAAAGTCATTTGAAGAATTTTCACTCACAAATATATTAAGGTATACAAATCCTGGAAATGACCATATTAACAGTGAGAGATAAAAAAAAATTACATTTGTGTAATTTGTGAAAACACGAAAGAGTACTTTATAATTAATTCTACATTCTCTTAAACATTGTAATCAGCAGTATCCATCCAAGATTGAAGAAAAATTTGAAGCCATTGTTTAAAAAATGGGATTTGAGCGTTTCGAAAAATGTTAAATTTTCAGCTCATTTTCGCAGAAAACTATTGAGTTTTCAAGAAATTTTATTAGACATCTTCTAAAGGCATACATGTAAATGCAATAATGTGAACAAATTGCCGCTAATGTACATATTACCAAACTAATATGTACAATATGCTAGTCAAAAAAAAATTACCCTTCTGTAATTTTTCCAAAAACGAAAGAATAAAACAAAATGGGTGTGTGTCATCTCATAGAGCACATTTCACATTATCCCTACAAAAAGGATAAAGAAAAAAAATGGAGCCGTTTTCGAGAAAATCTTGTTTTTGTAATTTTTTGAAATTGCATATATTGCACGCAATATTGCGCGAAACTACCAAAAGTTTTAAAAAAATGTACATGTCCTTAATGTAAGAACTAATTATGGACACCAAATTTCATTTGAAGGAAAAATCTCTATCTTTAATTTTTACTTTCCCGTATGCAAACATACGTAGTATAGGGAAAGTTATGTAATGCTGCGCGAAAAAAACGGCGAATTTTCGGCAGAAACAAATTCATTGCCGGTCCATGATAACGAAAAAGTGGAGATAGACACACGGACGGCCAGACTGACATGGCCAGTGGATGGACAGACGGACGGACAGACGGACGGACGGACGGGCAGACGGACGGACGGACGGACGGGCAGACGGACGGGCAGACGGACGGGCAGACGGACGGACAGACGGACGGGCAGACGGACGGACAGACGGACGGGCAGACGGACGGACAGACGGACGGACAGACGGACGGACAGGACGGACGGACGGACAGACGGGCGGACAGGAGGACGGACAGACGGGCGGACAGACAGACAGACGGACGGACAGACAGACAGACGGATGGACGGACGGACGGGCGGAGAGGAGGACGGGCGGACAGGAGGACGGGCGGACAGGAGGACGGACGGACGGACGGGCGGCAGGAGGACGAACGGACGGGCGGCAGGAGGACGGACGGACGGGCGGCAGGAGGACGGACGGACGAGCGGCGGGAGGACGGACGGACGGACGGACGGACAGGCGGACAGGAGTACGGTCGGACGGACAGACGGACGGACAGAAGGACAAACGGACGGACGTGTTTTTAAAAAAACAGTTTTTCATAGGACCCAAAAACGTGTATTTCCGTTGGAATCTCGAAACCAATTTTCCGCAGCATTACATAACTGTTGCTATACTACGTAATATTACTCCATGTATATGTACGTATTCGAGAAAGTAACTATTGGTGCTCCAGAAACGCACAGACTTTCCCGTATTCGTTTTCTATTTCGTTTGGTCTCGGCTAGCTATTCGGACTTACCACATAGTTTTGCCAGCTGCCATCAATCACTGTCCCAATTACATTTTTTTGACATTTCTTATTTTTTCGGATTCCTAACAGTAGAACGAACAAAATCATTTTTAAAATTTTAAAGAACAGTAAAACCTCGCCCTAAATGGCACTTTTCTGTGAAAAGTTTGGAACCGTTTTAAAGAAAGTGGCGTTTAAGCGCTATTTTAAAATTCGAAATTTGAAGCTTTTGTGACAGGAATCTTCTGTTTTCGAAAAACTTGATTTGAAGTCATTGAAACACTTTAACTAACAAATCCAATAGTGTTTACAAATTGTGAGAAACGTGCATATTAACGGTGTGAAAGATCTTTCAAAAAATAACAATTAAATAAGATCTTTCAAAAAATAACATTTAACAAAATAACAATTTAAAAAATTGGAGCCATTTTAGAGAACATTTTGAAATTTCCGGCAAACTGCATGTAAAGAATGTTTGGAATCTGAAGAAAAAAAATTGAAGGAAGTTTTTCAAAATAGCAGCGCCTCGAGGCGAGGAAGATCGACTGGGGAATGTCCATTTTGGAAAACGTCCTACGTATGGTTTAGGCGGTAGTCATATTCACAGACACACACGCTGGCAGGGAACGACACCTCAGTCAAACAAACCACTATGAAAGGTCTTGTGGGATCCAAGTCTACGGTACAGGGTCCCGGATCCTCATTACTGGCGTCTGTTGGGAGTGAGCAAGCGGGCTCTCAGGCGTCGTCAATCAGTGACCGCAGTGCTCAAGCAGTGGACTTGGCTGCTGTAGTTTTATGTCGCTACAAGTGATGATCTTGCGAAGTAACAGGCAGAGGCGGGATTCGGGGGGGGCAACTGCCCCCCCCCCAATGTTCGGACATATTTTAAAAAATATATTTAGACATTGCATTCAAGTTTATGTTAAAAAAGATTTACTTTTTCTGTATTTTCAGAAGAATTTTAATAATAATTAAGGGAATAATAATTTTATTAAGCTACGATAATACCATACTGCATAAATAAATTGGCAAACTTTAGTTCAATATTATAAAACGCGCGTTACTATGAATATCCCGTATTAAAAAAAAATCCTTCAATTATATTTTACTTTTAAATGATATTTACTTAGAAATTAAACAGTTTCATGCGTAAAATCATGGTAGGTTTGACATCTTGTAGTTCCTCACTTTCGAACTTACGCGAAAGAGAGAACGAAGTCTCTGTTCTTTCGAAGCCCTCAACGCATCCACAGTACGTGTCCTTTCGGCACTGTAGATCAGTGGGGCCAGTGGCGGGCTTTCTCACACCACGACACTCACACACACACACGTACACACACACACACACACACACACACACATCACATCACATTAATCAGCCCAGCTTATCGGAATGACCAACCTCACAGGCGCTGAAAGAGGTGTCAGGAAACAGTGGGCGGCTTGCGGTACGATTCATTATAATCGGTACTATTCACACGTCATTCGTTTAATTCACACTTGTGGAGAGAAATGTCTTGTAAATGGTGTGGAAAGTTGCTTCTTTGTATTTTGCTTATAGACCAAAATAAATACTCTTATTATTAATAATAAAATTAAAAATGTCTTAACGACAGCTGTGAGTGACAGGGACAAAAGAGCAAAATAAATCAGTCGTTAATTATAATAAGCCTGTTGTCCACCCATTTGGTTCTCTCATTTTTAAATTGTTTTTGTGGGCTGTGAAATAGATGTTCGTCCAACATGAATGCGGACCACTGTCCTAGTCCTCAGTCAGAGGGCTTTCGGTACAGGTGACGATGACATCTCTGCGACGTCATAAGAATAAGAGCTCAGTTGAGTTCTTGCAGTACTGGCGAACGCACGAGCTTTTATTATTGTGAAACGAGCCAGATCAAGAAAGTAAGAAGATTTAAGCTCTTGTATCTGACAGGTGAGAAATTAATGTTAGTTCATCGCGTTTAGTTCAAATAAGAATTTAATTAATAGCAGATGAATAATACACGTGTTATTGTTTACTGAAGGACCAGACGACAATCTCATAGATACTTTGTTCTCCTATAAGTTATAGCAAAATAGCAAACTTCGGTGGCCATTGACTCCCGTTATTCGAGTATCCTCTGGGTAATCGAGAGAATAACATCTCTACGTTAATGACGACAGAGGAGTGTCAAATAATACATTAATCTGCTTTGCAGCCTACCCAGGAAAAATGATCACGCTAGGCCACTGATAATAACTTCCCTTCTCTGTTATTATCAATGGGAATCTTGTTTTAATCTAATGTCGGTTGTATTATTATAAGAAAAATGTTTTTATAACAAAAAAGTTTTTTGGTTCTTTTTTGAAAAACAGAGCAATTTTTACTACGATAATTTAAAAAAAGGTTTATAATTGCTATGAATCGTTACAGTTCGTGCATGGTAAAGTTCGGCAAACTGACAGTTTTGTCCACTTTCCAGAATGTCGAATGTTTTTATCTCGTCGATTTAGCATTGCGTACCTAATATTTATGTACTTCAATGCACGCAATTTGTATGTCATTAAAACTGTAAATTTTAATTACAATTCAAATACTTCAATCATTTAATTCTAATACTTAATACTGATCATCATTTGTAAAAAAAAATATTTGATCGCCACTTTCCTCAAATATTTTAATTTCAATTTTCAATTTTATACTTAACATGTGAAGAATTGCTACATTCATGTAATTATTTTATTCAGAAACAAGAACAAAATTGTGAAAGCAAAATTTTTACATATGTTTTGTCAAAAAATGTATTAATGAGTAAAGTTTAAGTGTACCGTCACACAAAATTTGACATTAATAATTATGTATCTTTATTCGATTCTAATAACTAGACCGCGGGATTTCATGGAATTGCATGTCTGTTTTTTGTTATTTGTTAACTGTAACGTTATGGTATCTGTGAAGATGAAGTGATATGGTGATGGTAGGGGGTGAAAGGACGAATAGAAATGCAACCATGCCCAAGGCGGGAGTCGAACCCGCGATCCTTCGGTGCGAGATCGCTAAAAACTACCGGCGTATATTAGTTTTTGTCTAGAAGTGTGTCGAAGTCAGTTATTTTTGTGTATTTCTCTTTCGAAAGAAAAGTGAATTGGGCCAAGACAATACCAACATAATATTTCCGTTAATATTCTGATATCATTGTTTTCCCTTGAATCGATTTACTTCCTGTAACTTTATTCGTGCACATGAACTTAGTGAATGGGCTGAATGGTACGGCGTCTTGTAAGATAGGCATTTGTTCTCTCGCTTAATATCTTTTCGTTTTATTAAAATGGAATATATTTACTTTTGTTAAACGCCTTTTGTACTACAGTGTAAATCAGGGTTCATCAAAAAGACGAGTCGAGAGCAAAAGGCCGTCGGCAACAGCCTGAGCGGATGGGGGCAGCAGCAGCCTGAGCGAGCGATTCCTGCTGAAGAGTGGGGGGGGGGCGTTGAGAGGTAGAAGCGATAAGTCGGAAAGTTCCGTATCATGCAAGACGTCAATACAAAATGTGTCATGGCAAAAGGAAGCAAGAGGCTCTCGTAATAATAGTCCGATAATTTTTAAAAATAAATGGGAAGAACATTTAAAAAATACAGGAGATAATACAAAATGATTTGTTTCTCAGAAATGTTTTAACCATGTTAAAGAGTGTAATCTACACGGTGAATCATGCAGCTGAGTACAAGTAAACTGATAAACGTATATTTTGAAAATAGATTTCATGAAATTTCTGATATGGAGCCAGATAACAAAGTTTTTGCTTTACCATTTTCAATGTTGACAGCGTAAATCACGATTTACGTTTGAAAATATTGGATCTTCAAAATGATACAGAATTGAAAGACCAATTCCAAAACCAGGAAGAACTACTTCATTTTTAATAAAACATTCTTCTGTTTTATTGCTTTTTACTGTTTCCTAAGCTCTACAAGCATGCTGCCATTATTTTAAGTATGTTTAGGTCTAGACATGCTTGTAAGCAATATTTGTTGAGAAATGATTCATTGAGAAAAATGTATCGTTGAATTAACAGTTCAGATCGTTCAAGTAACAATGCGGAATCTCACCGCTGTGTGCAACTAATATAATCAATAACATTCAATAATAATTAACAAAACTGAAAGCAATGTGTATAATTGCAGCACAATTAATTAACTTAAAGCATGTAAACGAATATTTTGATATTTCTAATAGCGCCCAAATTTGCCCCCCCAATAAAAGATCCGAAATCCCGCCCCCTGGTAACAGGCATTGTGGTACCTTGAGTAGAAAATAACCGAGCTTCTCAGTTTTGCTAAGCCTCGCCATAACGTTCATGGTGAGATGAAGAAATTGGTGTACTCGATTCGGACCCACTTTAACGAGGTGGTAGGAGGATCATCCAGCCCAGATCCTCAGTGTGTCAAACTTTCCATGAAAGAAGAGTGCACTCAGACGTCCCCTGAGAAGGCGGCTGCAGGAGTATAAAAACTCAATACAAGAAGCGATCCTTCGCGAAACTGAAGCTCCCAGGAGCCCAAGGTAAGGAAGGAAACTGCGAAAAACGCAGGTAAAAATCAGGCAGAAACACCCTCCCCGGAAGTGGCACGAGAAGAGCCCGAGTGCCAGGAGGTCACTCGAAAGAAGAGAACGTGTAAGCGTTCTAAAACGCGGAGGACGAAGCCCCTTGGTGGTAGCGGGAGGTTTCAATGCCTGGGCGGTTGAGTGTGGTAGTTCGTCCACTAATGGGCGAGGCCGAGCGATCCTGACATACTTCTCCCTTCTGAATATAGAGCTCGCCAACACAGGAGACACACCTTCCGCAGAGGCGACTTGGGATCTGTTTTGGATCTGACGTTCATGTCAGATAACCTACTGAGAACGGAAGTGTCCTGGAGAGTTAGAAACACTATACCCATAGTGACCACAAACCACTTCTGTACGAAGTGCAAAATCAACGGAGGGATAATTTTGCACCGAAATATGCACCAGCTGGATGGAAAGCAAAAGAGGTTGACCAAGAAGTATTCCGACTATGGAGACGATAATACCAACAGGTACGGCAGATGACACAGCTGGGCAGGTTATGAAATGGGTAACCAAAGCCTGTGATGCGACTATACGTAGATGGGGTGCAACCATTCGACGTTCACCCGTTTACTGGTGGAATGAGGAAATTGCCCAATTACGCCGGAATTACCTTCGAGCCAGAAGACAGTCCCAGAGAGCTCGTGGCAGAGACAACTTCTTCAATTCAAGAGTTCGAAGCTAGTTGAATATATAAATTCGCAAGAGCAAACGTTTATGTGCCACAAGCCTGTGGGCCATTCCATGCAAAAAAGTAGGAAATCTGACACTACATCTCAAAATTTAAAAATATTTGCCACATTACTTATGATACCTGCATGATACCTACACATGATACCTGCATGAATTACGTACTACACATACTACACGTGATACCTGCATGAATAACGTACAATATTTTTGTCTCATCAGCCATTGTTTGGCAACAATGGGCACTTGAAATATTAGGTTAGCAGTCTGAAGACATTCCTTTATGATTTTTTTCCCGATGATATGCAAACAAGCAAAAAATATGAAAGTGACACTATTTGTAGAAGCAATGTAAAGGATAATATTACACTAAAATATTTTTTTATCGTGAGTCTTTAACTATTATGAAGTAAACAAATTCTAAAAATTCTTGAATTTTGGAAGAAAAAGTGCTGAAACTACTTTCTCGGTACTCTGTAAATTTCATCATGGAATCTTCAATGGTTTTAAAGTTATGAATAAAAATATGTTACCGGCGCTCCGTAAACGAACTCGTCTCAGCTGCTACAGCCGCCGCGCCCCAGCCCTCTTCGTCAGCACTCGGCGTTACTTTTTTCCTCCGCGGCGCGATGGTGGATTTCGCAAAACTACTTCTCTAGGATCTTCTGGTAAACTAGAGTACGTCCTCACAGCAATTTTGTTTTCTGAAACTTGAATCACAGCGTGGATACTCCGCGTTCCCGGCACTATTTTCAAGCCCACGAATCTCCCAGTATTTAAAAATTTGGCCTCTACTTCATGTTCGTCTTTGCTGGTAAAAATGAATTCCTTCCACATTACTCTTCGCCCAATTAAAAAGTTCCCTAGGGGTAGTAATACAAGTTTCTTACAGGCTTGCATAAACTGCAAATCTCTTGATGGTTCCTCCTATACCGTCACAGGGACCTTTTCCGTGGCTTGTGGCAAAAAATTGCCATTCGGCTGGGACTTGGAAATCATCCTTGTGATACGTAACATTGCAGAAGTTCTTTCTGTTTTTATATTGACCTGCCGCGCCGTCACTAAAGTAATAAATTTTACTTATTTCAGAACATTTCTGGAAAAGACAAGAGAGTAGTTTCTTCTGAAAAACGTACACTGCAGCAGAATCATGTACTAAATAATCAGAAATTATTGACACACACAGATGTTGCAATGAATTATCTTCAAAATTTCTGTAATAAATAATAAATGGATGTATTGTTGCTTGAGATTTGTTCCAGTGACAACCTTGAATCGCATTCTGAGTCACGAAACTATAATTTTCGGAGTAATCACCAATGACAATTAATCCTCCTGGTTGACTGAATGGAGTTTTTCAATTGTTTTAAATTTGATGATTGAGCTCTAGCTATAAAATTATGAGCTTTTAATTTTTTAAGGTAAATGATAAAATTACTGACGAAATTTTCAGCATTTGCTTTAACAGTAATAATTTCGGCTGTTTGTTGTTGTCCACTTTTTGTAAATCATTTCTTCAACAAGGTTTTTAAGGCTGAAATTAAATAACTCAGAATGAGTTTCTGATTCTGAGCACTCACTGCATTTATTAAGAAAGCAATTTGGAGGACTTTCACAAACCAGCTTTTTAATGACACAATCTATTGAGTTCCTTTGTGCATCATCTTGATGAATATGTTCCAAGCTCGTACACATCAATTTCGTGTTTTCGCATGTTGTGCACACGCAAACATTGAGTGCCTGGTGATCCAGCTGAGACACATTGCTTTGGCCACATACCGGCGAAACTCGAGATCCCCATTTTATAATTTGGGTGTCTTTTTTTAAATTCTTTGTACAGCTCTTTTAAATTCCCTACAAGTAGTTTTTGCTTTTTTTACCCTTTTCTTTGACAGATTTTGTATCCTTCATGCCAGCCATAATCTTACTTATATCATCCTCTTGATAAAAGCTTTCCACAAGATCTTTTACATCACAAGGAAGATTGCGCTGATATTTTCTATCAGGGTAAGTCATGACACCCTTCTGATTTTGTGTTAATTTTGCCGTACGAGCTACATGAAGAGATACGCTAAATTCGACTATTATTTTTTGTTCACTCCAACTTTTTGGCAAACATGTTAAAATCATATATTTCTCATTTGAAAATTTTTCTTTGAATTGTGTTATCATTTCTTCTCCATCGTTGCTTTCTGTACTCACATGAAATAATTCAGAACTGCTTTATTTACGGCACTCACCTTTCTCCTTGAGTACGATTTCTCTCGAGTTTGCTTTCGCAATGACAATGGTGATTGACCCAGAGGAATCAAAATGTTGTTTACATTACTGATAGTGGCTTCCTCTGAAACTCCTGGGGCTACGTACTCCTCTTCACTTGATTTTTTCACTTCACTGTGTTTCAATTGAGTCACTAAGATCTGTATTGGGTATTTTGGATATTTTGAGACGACACAGATCGCATATTGCTTCACCTACCACTAAACTCGATATTTTCTTCCGCAACGCCTCTGTTATCTTTCTCTTACCCACCCGACTTTTGTGTTTCTCAAGTCCGAATGGATTGCAGCACCAAAGCCTCTTAAACGTATTCACAATCTTTGTCATTTTCTATCACGATGTATCACTGAACAGTAACACACGAAAACTAAGCCTATAAAGTGGTGTAAGGATCCCTTCGAAGGCATCGACGGATATCCCTAGGGAATGAACTTGGCGATGCCTGCCTACGACCTTGTCTCACCCCTCGCTGGGCAAGGGCACGCGACTCTCAACCTGAAGAGCAAAATGCGCGTATATTTTTTATTCAATAACTTACGCATTACGCAAAAGCCCATCGCGACACTTTGCAGAATGGTTATTTATTAGTTCTTCTTGCAGTGTGTAAAATACGAAAGAAAAAAATATTACTTTCGAAGAAAAATGTATTTGTTTAATTTATTAGCATTTTTATTATAAACAAATATCTCAATCCTTAATATATTGCCAACTGTTTAAAATATGATCATTTATCTTCAAAACAGTGGGCCCGTTTTTGAAGTTTTATTCATTTTATCAACGTCATAATTATTTTCATTATTGAGTACATTGTGTCAGCGTCCATGTTTAACCCGTAATTGTTGCTAAATTACTAAAGATATTAATTCCATACATTGTCTTTTAACTGTTCATTATTAGTAGATTAACATAATATGAAAAAATCTGAGACTCACTGTCAGAAAACCTGAAATTTTGCATGGAATGACCCCTGTGTGACGAGGTGGAAAAGGACCTATGGGGTAGGCTGTACAAGACGGTCATAAGTTGGTTAAGACACTGTCACCTACGTTCTCCAACTTGCCCCAATATGTTGCTCAGAATTGTGACAGCCCTTTTCCCGAACCATCCCGGCGAATTCGTTAATGTAGCGTCACCTGAGCCAGAAATAATTCCGCCAGTCACGCAAGAAGAAATTCTGCACGCAACCAGCAGAACTGGCAATACAAAGACTCCCAGACCGGATAACATCCCCAATATTGCCCTCAAGACTGCGATACTCGCCCACACCGACATCTTTGTGGATCTCTATTATTCATGTTTGAGAGAAGGGGTGTATCCAAAAAGATTAAAAAACAGCGTCTGGTGTTCCTCCCTAAGAAACCTCCTGAAGATCTATCGTCTTATCGGCCACTGTGCGTGCTTGACACAGCTGGAAAGGTTCTGGAGATAATTATTAGTACCAGACTGGAGGAAGCTGTAGAGGAATGAGGAGGCCTTTCGGAAAATCAGTATGGTTTCCGCAGAGTTCGCTCGACAATTGACGCCGCCCAGCTTGTCATTAACATCGCCCGGCAAGCAATTGGAGAAAGTAGATGGACGGGAGGCCCAAAACAGTACTGTGCTGTCATTACGTTGGACATTAAGAACACATTCAACTCGGCCAGGTGGAGTAATAAACACCAAGCCCTCCGCCGATTCAAAATGCCAACGTACTTTTTTTAGGAAGATTGTGGCTGAATACCTTAGTAACCGAGCCCTGATTTACAATACAGATAATGGGCGGAGGGTACACAATGTCACCGCTGGTGTACCGCAAGGGTCGGTGTTGGGCCCACTATTGTGGAATGTGATTAAACGAGGTCCTTCGGCTGACCCTCACTAAAGGCACCAATATCACTGGTTTCGCGGACGACATTGCTATCGTCGCCGATGCGAAATATACTGACGAGATTGTGTACATTTGCAACTAAGTGATCGCCATTGTTAGTCGGTGGTTGAAGTCCTCAGGGTTGCAGTTAGCTGAACACAAGACTGAGGTAATCCTGGTCACTAGCAGGAAAAGGAGAGAAACCATCACTCTCAAGGCTGGAGACCACCGTGTTACACCACAGCCGTCGATTAAATATCTCGGCCTTATGACTGACGCCCGTCTGACGTTTGCTGACCACCAGCAAATAAGTACGCCAGCAATAAAGCAGCGGTAATTAATGCGGCACTGTCGAGGCTAATGCCTAACACAAGGCCATGTCATGAGAAAAGGAAGCTTCTGACCTTAGTAGTCAGGTCCGTTTTGCTCTATGGAGCCCCAATATGGGCCAACTTCATATCAACAAATAGCTACGTCCGAGGGATGACGTCAGTGTACATGTTATCAGCAATGCGGATAGCTTGTGCATTCCACACTGTGTCAAACTATGCAGTGAGCGTCATCGCGGGGATGCCTCCTATCGATATCTTGGCGCATGAGAGACGGAGGCGATATCACAAAGAAGAGGAGAACCCAGACTGCTTCACAACACTGCTCGAATGGCACGACAGCCGGGACCAGTCCAATACAGGATGATGGACCAGTCATTCCCTCCATTGCACCGTGGATAAACGATAAACACGGTGAAGTAAATTTCTGCCAGACTCAGCTGTTGTCTGGACATGGATGCTTTCTGGCGTACAGATTCAAGCTGGAGGATACTCCCTTCTGTCCACTATGTGAACCTACTGTCGAGGACGCCGGGCATATGTTCTTCCAGTGCCCGCGATTCCATCTGCAGCGACGGCACGTTGTGAGTATACTCGGGGTCGACCCGCTGACACCAGAAGCAATGGTCGGGTGCATACTCGCCTCAGAAACCAATTGCGCTGCGGTGAGAGCATATGCGCAGACCATAATAGCTGAGCTCAGGAGAATACAAAAGGAAAGAAAGGAAGTCGGCTGATTATCCTTGGATTCTTCCTACAATCTGGGGAAGAGAAGTGGCTTGTGACTAAGCCACTCTGATTCACTCCTCGCGATATAATGCCTAACCGCGGTTCCGCGGGGAGGATTGAGGAGAAGGGCGGTGGTTTTAGTGAGAAAAAATCTCACACTACCATTTCGCACGGGACACATGGTGTCTTTCGAAGATTTCCACCTATCCTCATAAAAAAAGACAGACACACACACAGACAGACCGACCGACCCACAGACCGACTGACCGACCACCACCGTTTTGAAAAAATCAAACGCGGATATTTCCGAATTTCAACATTTCAACACACCAAAAATTCCTGATGTTGAAACTCGGAAATATCGGCGTTTGATTTCAGAAACCTTACAGATAAATGATTCTGTAAACACTATAGTTGAAAGTAACCAATTCACTAAATTATGATTCCCTATTACATCGGTTTAAGGATTCTTATAAAAACTTTTGTTTTTTCTGGCATTTACATTTTTCTGGCCTCCTTTTGTTTCTTTTGACTTAACCATCGAATATGAACGCAATATGACCGTTAATTTCCTCATTCACTGCTCCGCTATGATGACCGTCTGATACGGCGTTTTGCCAATAGTTGACAAATGATTTCATTTTATGGGCTCTTCTATGTTTGGTAAGCACAATCTGTATATTTTACATTTCTATTGTAATATATTATAAAAATTAATTCTTTAAAATTTTAGTGTTTTTAAAAAAGAAAAATTGTAATGTAATTTTTGAATTCTCAATTGTAGCCTGATGATGGGGACAACCTATCCCCAAAACATGTTGCAAATCATATGAAAGACGATTAATAAAGTAAGCAACAATTGTATGTCTATAAATTATTTGAACTCATCTTCAAGATTGTTTGAGAATGTTTATTTGCTATCATTTGCTCATCATATGATTGTCAAGAGCTTCTTAATCTTAGCAACAAATTGTTAAAAGTTAAGAAATGTAAGAGCTATTACTGCCCTACTTAGTAACAAAGAAAAGGGGAATGTTTTTTTAAGGAAGAATAAATAAAAAAAACAATAGAATACTAATAGAAAATTACAAAGCCAGAAAAATATAGAGAAGTCTTTAAAATCTCAACTTTCAGCAAAAACTCAAGACCTCTCAGATAATGCACGGAGGGAAGAAAACGGAGAAGAGAAAAAGGAAAGCAAACTCTGAAACTACCTAAATAAGAATCTATTAGTGAATGAAATTGTAAAAGTAATCATCGGTCAACTACTGAGAAAAAGAAACGAAAAACTTCACACATTACCTTATTATCTCACAAGCCGTACTTCCTCACAAGATAACTCAAATGCATAAAGAATGTCTGCAATAGAATGAATGAATCAATGTGTGAAGATTTCAGATAGTGCATTATGTTGTTAATGACTTAGGAAAACTTACTTTCCGGACATGGCTTGTAAATTATTATGCAGGTGAGAGAGGGAGTTTTCTAATTTGATTCTTGAGAATACGACCCATAATTGACAAAAAATAGTAAATAAAAACTTTAGTTTAGAAAACTAATCCTGTATTATTCATAATTATTTATATTATAATGTTAAATATTAAATATTTTGCCAATTCTTTTTTTAATTACTAAAAAGGAGGGACTCCAATCTGTTATTTGCCTGTGGGCCTTGAAATCCAGCCATGCTTAAAATAACCACTTTTGTTGTTGAGCAACAAGTACTCAATGATACATATTTTTACCAGGAAAAAGAATAACATCAGTTCTTCAAGTGTTAATGTACTCATTGGCACTCATCTGGAGTCGAGTGAAATGTCTTGTAAAACAGCATGGACCCACAGAAGCACCCAGAGAAAACAAGGGGCCTGGGGCATTAGATCTACGAGAGTCATTTCAAACAACTTTTATTTCAACCTCTCCCCCTCACTCCAATACACAAACAGAATGCATCTCTTCATGCAACAGAAATAATTGTTTTTAATTGTTACCGCCAGTTATGGCTCTCAATGAAGATACTTTAGCTTATATCTTTTTTCTTGTGATTTAATGTATGTAAACAGAAAATGTATAATGCTTCTGTGTAGCTTTCCTTTTACTACTGAGACATGAAAAATTATTAATAACTACGTAAAATTCTCCTAAAAAGTATAAGTTACATTTAACATTTCTTTGAACATGTATTGTGCAGCATCACTTTCTCAGTAGAAAATCAAATTTAGATCTTTTTCAGCCCTAAGCAAAAATCAGGATTGATTAAGGAATGCAATATATTGAAAGGGCCCCCACAAAAAAACACTCTGGGGCCTTTGAAAGAATTAATCCAGCCCTGAAGAGAATGTAATAACACGATTACCTAATTTTCCTGAACATTTGTAATTTTTGGAGTGGAGTTTTCACAATAGCATCTAAACAAATTTCAAAACACTTTGTCACTGGTTTACAAAAGAATTACCTGCGTATATAATTGCTATCATAACATGGTTCCCAATATGCAATGCCCTTGGCTAATTTTGTCTCATTAATTTTCATACATTTCTTGTTCCTTTCAAAGCAACAGGGACACGAAAAGAAACACTTGAAAGAGATCCTTATAAAAGTAACCAAATCATATACTCATTGTACGAAGCAACAGCATTAGAAGCACAACTGTCAATCACTAACTTATTTTAATCAGACTATAAAGTCAAACATGATGAATCAGTGACTTCTGAGGAAAATTTATTACTTACATTTGAGGTACCAAGTCGCATGGCAGTTCCTGGTTTGGATGGCAGCTGCAGATACAGGAACAAAAGTAAAATAGGAAAATGTAAAATTTCCAAGAATTATTTTCAGAACAGAAAAATTAAAAGAACAGATCAGAACTCACAACCGGGCGTTTGCCATAACTTGTTCGAACAGCTTCTTGAAAAACTTCATCTTGTTCTAAATCTTTAGTACTAAACGCTGATGGATATTCATTGTAACCAGAGTATAAATCCTCGTCACTGTCTGACGGAGCTAAACGTACATTTTCCATTGTTAGAATTAATTATCTTTTGAACACGGGCAACAACCAAGGTATAAAATTAATACCTTGGAATGCTGTCAAATACAGTTCGATTTGTTGCCCTTAGCAGTTGCTATGGAAACCACACAGGCTGCCAACATTACATTACGTCTGATGACATTGTATAACATACGCGTGGCCAACGAGATATCCTGTGGGCCCTGGATGTACGCAGAGAGTAAAACGATAAAAGTAGAGTAAACGCAAGGACCGAAGGCCCGAACCTCGCCGTGACTTGGATCAAGGCCGTCTAGAAGAGTATATTAGAAGGCCTGAGCCAATGTGAATGTCACGTGATCTGACGTCACAATCGGTGGCTGAACATTTTTGTTTCCGTATATTATCGAGTTAGTATATTCTAGCTAATTGGCCCTTGTAGGAAAGTTTAGATGCGAACAAATGTTTTAATAATTCAGTATTAATTGTGTGCACGGTTTCCTGCATAAAAAAATTCCTTCGTCCATTATCTTCGAGAAAGCAAGGTATGTCTACTTCAATATTGTGTGATTTAAGTATGTGGTGCAATTATCAAATATTTTATTTAATGTTTTGGATGTTTGGTTATATTATTATACCATGCATTTTTTTTCAGTGAATACTTGCAAACTATCCCAAAAGAAAGGTGTTTTGAAAATTAGGCAGGAGAAAAATATGAAAAAATATAAAGTGAAGTGTACCGTGCTTTTGATCGAATTATGATAGATCGACGGAAGGCGTTTCAACTTTGAAACTTCCAAACAATCCTGCTCTGTGACAGAAGTGTGTGAAAACAAATAGGAAATATTTTGTCTACTCAGAGAACTTGTCTGTGGTGTAAAACACTTCGACTCAAAATTTATTCTCTACCAGAACAAGGCAGTAAGAGGAGATGGTGTCGAGATATATACTAAATGTGAAAGATGCATACTCTTCTTAGTGAACAGCCTCAGTACTTGACGAAGACTCACCAAGTTTTTCAGATATTGATATCCGAAAATTTTGAAATTAAGTTCCTGAAGCATGAAAATCAAAGAAGTTTATTGAAAGGCTTTGTGTGAGAGACGGAGATCCTATTAATGGAAAACACGGTTTGAAGTTGTGGACAAATTCTGCTCACTTTAATAGAACTTTGTGTATCTAAACATTTTCTAAATAAACACTGTAAATTAGGAACGTTTAGTTATAAGTATAGTGGTATCAGGAATATAAGACGCAAGATCACAAAACTGAGTGCAAAATAGGAAGACACTAAAGTCAATTTAAAGCGTCCGAAACAATTTTTATGTATTTCCAATGTGATTTGTGTCTTGAATAATCTCATAAAGTCTTACATAATCTGCTGGTGTACTTTCTGAATAAAATATTGCTTTCCTTCCTTCTAATTTTTCAGCAGCTGCAATTTCACTAACTTACCTATGAATATTTTACTGTTTCTTACAATATAATCAACTTTTATTAATTACTAATACGGCCATCAGAGAAATATCTCATAAATGCATTACTACTAGCTGTACTTCTAACTTCCATATTAAATTAAAGTAGACAAATTGAAAGAAATAGAGCAGGAAATGAATAAATAGAATTCTCATGAAGGTACTTAATTTCTTATGAATATCAATTATGGCAGAAAAATTGTTTCATGAATTATACAAAATCTTTGATTGTAAATAAGGTAGCATGTACAAAATTTATGTTCATTTACGTGTACGAAAATTGTACAATATCGGAATACCTTGATACAAATAACTCTAAAATAAATTCTTGTAGCATCAAGAAGGCTTAATGTTTCCTCGTGTTATTTTAAACAAGTATGGGTTTGGATTTCCATGCGATTTTAAGAACTAGATCTCTGTTTAAAACTTGGACAGCATGCATTGCCTTCCAGCCACTCTTCGTGACGTCATTCGGCGAAGGAGCAGGCCTTCTATTCTAGACGGCCTTGCTTGGATCCGGGCGGACGAATCTAGTCTTTGAAAGTAACTAGATATGGCCATAGGTTAACATATTCATCCATGATATGGCGATGGATCTTGCCGAATATCTTTTGAGACAAGACTGTAAAAGACTAAATAAATATCATTTTTGGGCAATGATAGAAGATATAAGGGAGCTATACCCTGGACATGAATAAATAATTCAATTTAAGATTTAATATCATTGTGTCGAATATTTATTAAACACAATAAATAACAATTTGAAATCCGTACAGAAAGAAACCTACTTTTGATATTCAAAAACGTTGCTTCGTAATGAAAATAACTTTTAATAAGGGCTAATAAGCATACAATGTATATTGAAAATGACATCATATTTATATTCTTAAATTCTATGTATTTACATTGATTGCTTAGGGCCTAGGTAATAGAATGGATACTTAAAAACTAATCGAAATCTACTTTGTCTTACATCCTAACTAATCTAACATCGAACACTATTCACATTTACACTGACACACACACTTATAAACACTACACAAACTAATGTAAACACTATTTACACTGTACATGCCGCCGTCTACGACCTTTTAACAGCGGCTACAAGAGCCCCCATAGCCCCTCCTCTCCCGCCGAGCACGGAGATATTGGTGTTTACGCTCGCATGTACTATACTACAATACTTGTAGTATTATACTCGACTGGGATGAGGTCATCCTGGGCGGTGTTGCGAAAACAGCATGCAGCGCTCCCGCAACTGCCTGCGCTCACGTAGTAAGCGCCTTTTCGCCGGAGGTAAACTTATACGGAGCAGCGCCGCACTCGCCTCGCACCACTCGGCCAGAGCGCTTGCTACGCGCTTATTACGAAGAACAGATTAAGATTAATGAAAACATGTCGGACGTAAACATTGAATGCTGTTACGGCAATTCTTCGATTACTTCACGATAAAACACAGAATACTCTTTGGTAAAACACACCACAACCAAGGATTTTGAGTAATTTGATATTCTTGGAACAATGCAACTCGTGTTGCAAGTACAGTTACACAACATACAAGAGAAGAAAAACAAATGTTACAAACTTCTAGGGCATGAAGGGAGATCGAAGATGATTCCTTTTTGTCCTTTTTGTTTGATGGGAAATCTCTCATAACGAAGTTACATACAACCTAAATTAGACTTCGCGCTCCTGATCTTACTGCTCTCTCTGCTCCTGATTGGTAGGCAACTCATCAAGCACTGGTGTTTGGCAGTGCTTGATAGATTTTTCCGTGGACGACCCGCTCACTGGCAATGATGTAATTAGTGGAGAAGCACGTGAGCGTGTCAGAAATACATTTTTTTTAAAATTTTGCTGGCATAACAAGTTGACGTGGACTTGCCCAAGTAATACTCTCTGGTCTTGCCAATCACTTGCAATAAGGCGTTGGAGTCTTACACGTTGTCAGTCACGTACATAGGCAACCTCAACTTCCGCGCTTACTAGCCACGTGTAAATCAGGGAATACACTCCCAAAAACATGATGTGGTGCTATTTCGTTTTAACACGAAGACTTGCAATGCACCTCTTATAAACATCTTAAAACCTTCGTCGACAATCGAATATCTCTCTGCCGCTGTGAATTCAATGAAGTAATAATCCCCGCAAATTCAAATTTTAAGGAAAGGTCCTACACTTTTTTAACAGCATACTGTTTCTTAGCACTGGTATTTAGAAATTTCAGAGTGCAGTGGTCCAGAGTGTATAATTCTGTAGTATATCTTGCGTTTGCCTTGCCGCCTGGCCTACATGCAGGAACTGTGTAGCAGGAAGCAGCAATGAGAGCGGTACCTTGAGTGCAGGTCACTCTGGTCGTATGATTAAAAAAATTCTCATCTGTTTTACTTTATGAATGAACCTGTATTTCACGCCGATTGAAATCGTGTGTTTAACTTTCATTTGTATGATTGTGCCAATTACTATTCTGTGTTCGCTTGTTTTTGTGCCGTATTAACCTACGACGAGCAAGAAGATAACGGTGCTTCTGTGTGGCACTCTGCATTCGAGTCTGGTACCGTGAGGTCACTGCCCCTTTAGAATTTGTTTCTGAGGTGGAACGGTTTACATTCGTATGAATTACGAACTGATCAAACTTCAGCTATAGTTTTGGCGGAGAAAATACGAATTTTAAGGGACCTAAGTTCTTATGATTTGAGTTTACTCTACATTTCAGTATGTTGTTGAGAATATATTCTCTCCTAGTTTTACTTTATGATGTTATTTATCTTCTACTGGGATGTGCCTGGGCTGTAATTGAATCTCTTTACCAGTTTATAAGTCCACCAAAGGAAAAATCTGTCATAGGTGAACGAGTCTTGGTAAGTGGTAATTCTGTTGTGACCCAATTTAAAAAAGAATTACAGTGAGCTAATGGCATTCTATTTCAGATTGTGGGTGCAGGCCGAGGTATTGGCAGAGAGCTGACACTTCAATTTGCAGCATTAGGTGCAGATGTTGTTTGTTGGGATATTAATTCTGAAGCAAATGAAGCAACAAAACAACATGCATTGGAGCAAGGAAAAGGTCGGGCATATGCATACACGTGTAATGTTGCAGAGAGAGATCAGGTAACTAAATTAGTCTATAATATAGTTAAAATACAAGTCAAAATTGTGAATATAATAAACTTTTATGTATTAAATTTTATTCAGGTCATAAGTATTGCAGAAAAAGTCCGCAAAGATGTGGGTGATATTACTGTTCTTATTCACTGTTGTGGAGTACCAAGCCCAAGATCACTCGTTGCTCAACCAGCACCAGCTGTACGGCAGACTATGGATGTTAGCATCTTGTCACACTTTTGGGTGAGTGTTTACAACACAAATTAATTTGAAAATGATTACGGTAATATTTTAATTGCTTTTTCCCCTTTAACTTTTTTGTTAAATGTAGATTCTAGAAGCATTTCTTCCTCAAATGCGGAAAAATAATAAGGGACATATTGTCGCTCTAACGTCAGTTGCTGGGTTGACAGGGATAAAGGATCAAGTTCCATTATGTGCATCACAATTTGCTGTACAAGGTCTTATTGAAGCTTTATCTGAAGAGCTACGTACTACTAAATCTTCAAATAAAATTTTTTTAACTTTGGTACATATTTATCCTTTCATTGTTAGTAGTGATCTGGCTCAAGATATTAGGTTGAGGTAAGTATTAGTTGCCAAAATTATTGTTCAAGTTGTATTTTAAATAAGTTGGGTTCTACTTTCCACAGATTTTTGAGTTGTATGTAGAAACTTGTTATTATTGTTTGCAGAATACCAAGTTACTTTGGGGTAATTGATCCAAAGGATGCAGCTGATCAGATTATAACAGCTATGAGAAGAAATTATGCTGAAATAAGCATTCCAAGGTATCTTTTGTATCTTGGCAACATTCTAAGGTAGGTAGACTCTTAACATTATAAACACCATATGACAGTGATTTAACACTTTGAAACAGGTATAAATACGAAACACTGTCTTGGTAACGTACAGTTTAATTTCAGTACTAATTATACCTAAACAAGTTAGAAATCTTCTTTTGGAGAAAGGGCATTCATTAGTTTGGGCATATTAGGCACATGATCCCTTGCTGCACCTAGGGCAGAGATTGTTAAGGCTACCCTGTGAACGATTGTGATTGGTGAAAGAAGCGGAGAACTTGTCATTAATCTTCACTATCGCTTCTGTCATCATCACTGTCTTTGTCTTGCTCAAAGCTGTTGCCAAATGACATAACAATTTCATCTATTTCCCTATCTATGTTCTCAAAATTTGCCTAATTTTCTTTGATATTTTTTTTTACATTATAAAAGTGAATCTTCTCTTAATTGTTCAATTAATAAACATATCAGCTATAATTTTTTTCTTCTTTCTAAGTTTGTTCCTTTTGGAGTGAAAAATGTAAGAACACCTTTAGTTGAAGATAAGTTTTCCTTTAACAAATAATTGTTTCTATGCTGAAGTCAGATAAACCAGTTGCTTCACTGATCTGTGTAACTTTTCATGTTTTCCATTTTTGTTATTTCTTTTTTGCAGGCTCATGCCACGAAAAGTTTCCATTATGTTTCGTGACCTTCTGGACACAGGAGTTGATTTTGGATGATTGTTCAATTATTGTGGTGGGGAAGTTTTAATATGTGAAGGGAATGCATTCCACAATTTGCACAATATTTCTGAATTGTCGATCTCAGAGCTTTTATGTATACATCTCAATTAAATATGAATCTCATGTTCGAGTGTTTGCCTTATATTAAATATTTATAATTGTCAGGTTGTTGTATCAGTATTCATAGAATAGGTATATTAGTTGTGTTTACATAGATTTATTCTTTGTTGAAATGGATTTGTGTAATCCATGCTTTCACATGACTGCAGTTACAATGTTTGATTATTTATTTTTATATAATAAATCTTTACTGGATATATTTTTTTGTTTAACTTGACTGAAATAAATTTAAGACTTCGTGTAAATGAAGCAAGAGTTGTAAGTTGTACTAAACTTCTTTGTGCTTGATGTTTGAGAGTCACACAAGTGTCGACAGGGTTTTCTTAGTGACACAATTACACCAGCTTTTCCAGTGATGAAATGAAGACCTTGGGGCAATAACATGCTATGCCACATTTGTGATGAAATTGAGATATTAGGTTATTTCACCACCCTATAGATATATCTAGATGTTGGGTTTTTATTTTAAAGACTCGCAGCAAAATGGCAGTGTAATTCATAAATTATCCCAGTGTGTAGAATGCAATGTCTAAACCTTTACTTTCCTTTTTCTTGAAACTTACATATAGTGGCATAAACTTACATATAGCATGTTATTGCCCCAAGGTCTTCAAATCTACCCAGGTTGCCACAAATTCAGAATGAATAAATGAAGGGAGTAGACAGTGTTACTATCTGAGTACTTCTGCCATGCATTTGCCCAACATCAAAACTTCACTTCATTAAAAGTATTCAGACAAGATGTAACAGACTGAAACTTTGTACTTGCTTGAGATCGTCCACAAAAAAATCATACAGCTTGCACATGGCAAGGGCAGTAAAGTTCAGTAATACTCCCATGCTGAGTCCTGTCAAGCACAAAGACAAATGGTACAATGTATATATACAGATATGATTGTTCATTTATAATCCCTTTTTAATACTATTGTTAATGACAAAAAACTTGCATTGACTTGGCTGTAATTACAATAAACATCAGTTTCAGACTGAATTTTTTGGGAGAAATATTTGTTGAATAAAAATGTTCTTTAACATTCAAAATTGATCATCTATGTACTGATTGCCTTGCATTGTGACGACACTATATGCCTTCTGGAGAAAATACCTAAGGTGGCCACAAGTTTTGCACTCCCTTTATCTTTGAAATTTCCTCTTCTTTTTCAATAAATGCACCAAGTATAAAGTTGTACCCATGAACATACCTTGGTTACTGTAAACTGGGTGCCTTGGTTCAATTTTCTGGATCTATTTTTGGCACATCAGTTTGGGTAGAACAATTCCTATCTAAGCTATTAAGTCAGCAAGAAATGACATGGAAATAATGGTTTTATCAACATACTAACATTACCTTATGTCTCCCCAGTAGTTGGGAGTGACTTCAGATAACCTTGTAGTCAGATTTCTATCACGTGTAACACTGCTTTGTTGTGAAATACGACCAGAAAAACTGTGGTTAAAAATATTTTAATGGAATTAATCGTTAACAAGTAGGAAATATATGAATATATTTAAGTGTACATTTAAAATAACATGAAAATCTAAGAAAAAATCTCTGAAATGAAGTGGCACTGAAACAGAATTTTTATATTTACAACATTTGTACCTAAATCTACATTATTAATATTTATACACAAAAATGTTTACAATAAGGAAAATATGTTACAAAATTGTGTGATAATTATGAGAATTGGAAGTTAAAGAGGCAGTAGGACTTGAGATAAATGCAGAGAATGATTGATATAAGAAGTGGAGAAGGTATCTCAGAGCTGAAGGAATCTCTCTGAGATTGTGAGGCAATGTGCTTACAAGAAAAGATTCACCACAAATTCAGAGAAGACAAGCTGAAATTCTTAGGGCCTGAGGGGAAATATATACATCTCTCTCCTTGGCACTCTCTTTTAAAAGCATCAGTGTGTTTTCTTCCCTTTTTTATATGAACTCGACATCACAGCCCTTCTCATTGACAAAATTCACGAAAACAATCTCCCCACATCCTGTGTCCAGTGATATGATAGTTAGACCTTCCCACTGATGAAATCTTCAAATTTAGGGAGCTTCATGACTCAAGTCATACATCTGTCATGGTTCTCTGACGTTTCTTGATCAATTCTTGTGCCAGCAATGAAGTTTAAAGGTTTTCTTTGCTCATTTGTTTTGTTCTTATCAAACCTGGATTATTTAGAAGTTCAATGAAAGAATCAGCCAACGAAGATGAACTGTTTTTGCCCTTTAGAACCCAATTTCTATTACATTAGAAAATATTTGCTGCTCTGAAACTTTGCAAATTTTTCACTGAATTTTTTCTGAGTTTTTGAAAGGTGATGTTTGAGACAGAAGAAAATAATTCCTTCCATAAACATCCTTCACATCACTTCTACCAACCCATGAAATACTTCACACCAGATTTTCTTAAAGGGAAAAAAATGTTACTTCTACTGGTACTTGTTTGGGACCAAAAGGTCAAAGTAGGAATTCTCTGAGTTAAATTTGAATGACTTTTCCTGAAATGGGGCTCAAAAGTTTGTCTGATATTAAAACCTTCTTTTCATAAGAATGAAAACCAGAAGAGGTGCTGATCGAAAAAACTAGATCTTGTCCTGTTGTACCAAGCCTCAGGAGGGTCATTTCTATGCAGAGTTTCCCATGGATGTTCAGCCTTGTAACAGATATATGGAGAAAGTAAAGTTCTATCAGCACTTCCAGCTAACATTACTGATATTGGGGCTTTGGTCAAGTTTATTGTGTTTTCAGAATATTTTACATCCTGCTTGACAACTAACATCTGCCTACCCGAGTCATGTACAAAATTGTCAACGTAATTATCAATACTGAGAGAGAACTAGCTCCAATACATTCCTCCAAGTTGTCAAAATATTGGTTTGTCTCATGGGTCAATGATGCACATAAACAACTGATATTCTCACTTAACCAATGTGTCAAGATATTTGAACATCTG
This sequence comes from Acheta domesticus, assembly GCA_031308135.1. Classification (NCBI taxonomy): domain Eukaryota; kingdom Metazoa; phylum Arthropoda; class Insecta; order Orthoptera; family Gryllidae; genus Acheta; species Acheta domesticus. Next base: position 80,429,306 of record JAHLJT010009436.1, on the reverse strand, counting down.
AGGAAAGACTTGGCCCATTCCCCCTATGGAAAGTTATTCCCGAATTTCTTTTCATTTTTCTCATGCCTTTCAAAATAATCATTAACAACGATCTATAGCAAACGTCATGAGCAGAAATCCCCACCTCAGTAGCAGTGATACATTCAATGAGGTACTTTTCTTCATTGAGTTAAAACTGGCTATCCTCTTGGTGTCGTATATTTCTCCCTTTGTCGTCGATGTAGAGAAGCCTTTGTTTCAAATTTGTGTCACGATTCGCAGAGATAATGAAAGATGGTATTGTGTAAATTTTGCTGCCTTTTGAAGGCTCGGCATCGTAATTTAAAAATGGTTTAGATGCTGCCTTCTTCTCTTGAACACTGTGTCCATGTCTCAAGCCACCCATAGACGACATAAACTATAATTTAACCCGTAAGTAAAGCCAGTACGCAAAATTAAGATTAGAAATACCATGAACCGCCAGGAAATGCGCGGCTTCACTGCATAAATCGAAATCTAGTTTTAAGCAATTTATTATCTCAATAAGAATATGGTTATACTTACAATTTGCAAAGATTTCGTGCAAATATCAAGAAATAATAGAATCACTTCTTGCGACGAAACTCCGAAAATCCGCGTGATTTCGTTCAAAACGTTCCATGCTTGCCAACTTCACACGACAAAAAGCGCGTTTGTTGAAACACACTCGGTTTTATACCACTATCCCACTGTCCAAAACTAGTGACTTTGAGTGCTTCAATACTCCAATTTAAACGTAGTGTCCCTTCTAGGTCACGAACTAACAGGAGAGGGGGCATTGCCATCCAGTCATAAGTTTCGTTACGTCGTACCTTTTTATGGTGTGTCAGTGGCGGAACTCCCAGTGGTGTAGCCGGTGCAATGTGCGGAGGGTTCTGTATATAAACTAAAAATTTTCTTAGATTGTTTTTTTTATTTAACAGATTCAATTCATAGTAAATTTAAATAAACAAATTACAAAATTTAGAAAATGTGTGGTCCCACTTTTACTACGTTTCCATAATTATTTTCTTCGTCCATCATTTATATTAAAAGCTAAATAAAAAATTTTAAACAATAAATAAGTAAAAGAATAGCACATTAATGCCGAGGGCGCCACTGCTCTGGAGGATTTTACAATGTTTTGTGTAACAGGGGAAGTATCGAAAGTTGAAGATGGAAATAATCAAATATATTGAAATGATATCCATATTCAAATGAGTGTTGTATGCTTTTGTTGTATCATTTCAAGATTAATGTGTTAATATTAATTTAATTTATAAATAACAATTAAAAATAATTAATATTTGAAAATTGCAAATAAAAGTAAAACAGCAATATGTTAATTTGAATATATGTATTAATGTATCAATATATTATTTATTTTAGGAATTATAGTGCGATTTTTATATCTTTGCCACTCAAGCCCCTGTGGCCACGACGGAATATCACAAGGCATTTCGCGTCTTTCTCGGTTTTCTATCTTACCGTACCTTATACGGTCGCGATCATGTTATATCTAGCGGAACAACAGAGAAAGACACGAAATACCTGTGACATATTCCACCGTAAAGATGGACCGTCGAAGGCAAAGTTGTAAAAATTGCACTATAACATAGCAAATGCCGAAAGTCAAAAAACGGAGCAGAAGTTAAGAGTGGTTCCTATTTCAGAGTGCAACAAAGAATTTTGGATAAATCTGTTCAAGCAATTTAGGTTCACTGCGCTTCTCAAAACTTAAATCTTGAGTTTTTGCAAGTCGTGAATTTGAAAGACGTAACACGACAATCCTGGGGAGAATTGTACTGCGCATGCACCGGCATCCAATGGCGGGATTTCGATTGACGGGTCCCGTCATTCATGTTTTGTCGTCAAATGTCTTCGTAGTTTACACGTAGTTTTCGCCGCCACCACTAAACACGAATTCGACACGAATACACAATAAGAATGGAAATAATGAAAAGTAGAATAATCATAGAACCAATCTAAAATGGCAGGAACCTGATAGTTTACTTTTTCTCTCGTTAGTTCGAATATATCAGAAATAAATTAACGTAATTGTTTAGGAGTTGAGGTTATGTATATATTGAGGTTACATTGATTGCCACGAAAAAGTAATTATTTATCCACATGACTTTATAATTGCCATTAATTTCCCATTTCTAATATAAACAATAAAAATATGTATTAGTAGAATTGCGGGGTTACATTCTAAGACTAGGAATATATATTTTTCTTTGGAGATAAAGACGTGCATTACGTATTTGTATGATACAATCAGATTTCATGTATTATACATTTTGTCTTGTCATGTTTATAAAAGCAAAAATAGTTTTTTTTTTAGATCCTGTTAGAGGTATTCAGTTCGAATTAGTTCCTAGTTTTATCGTATGCTTTCGATTGTACGACTTGCAAAAACTCTTTTTTTTCTGAAGATACGTTATTTCTTAGTGACGATAATGTTCAGTTATTACGACAATGGATTTTCCGTCTTGCAAAAACTCTCTCTTGTCTTAAACGATGCCGTTAAGAGCATATTAGAGGTTTCAAAATTTTATGATTTGATGGAGCGACTTTATCCAACTGGGTGGTCAAGTTGAAATTATTGTTTATTAGAGAAAATATTTAACAATTCGAACATTTTTCATGCTCTTCCGATAATAACCGTAGAGTGTCATATAATAACGTTGACTAGCAAGACAAAAACTGAAAGCTACGAAGCAATTAATGTAAGGAAGGATATAGAATCATTCGAGGTAGCGAATAAATTTTGAGTCGAAGTGTTTTACACACACACACACACACACACACAAGTTCTTTGAGGGGACAAAATCTTTCCTATTGGTTTTATCCACTTCTGTCACAGAGCAGGATTGTTTGGAAATTTAAAAGTTGAAATGCGTTCCGTCGATTCATCATAATTCGATCAATAGCATGGCACAACTTCACTTGCTTGACATTTTGTCATAAATCTCTCCTGCTTAAGTTTCAAAGTGTCTTCCTTTAAGGATAGTTTGCATTCACTGAAAAAAAAATGCGGGGTATAATAGTATAACCAAACATCCAAGTGCAAGCAAGCAAACATACTATAATACATATTACATAAAATAATTGATAATTGCGCCACATACTGAAACGTTCCTCGAGCTATCAGTGTGTGTGGGATCTTCACCTATGTTTTCGATTCACCTATTTTTTAAAATACAGCTTCAAAAGATATTTCATGTAACCAGTTTCCGAATTTCTAAATAATTTGGGCGCCAGGAAATGGTTATAGTTAAATCCCTGAATATATATTATCAATTCTCATAAATAAAAATCCTGCTAGCTCGGTCGATTGGGTTCTTATAAAATAATTGTTGCTTCTTACTCCGCAACCAATTCCTCATTGTGCCCTTCATACGAAGTGGCGAGGAATCTGAAACATCTACTCTAAGATTGCACGTAATAGCAAATGAAAATCAGCTTACTTTCAACAATGAATTACAGTTTATTAAATATGAAAGATCAATCATTTAACTTGTATTGACTTGTTTTAAATGCTCATGGACTAATGATAACATTAGTTCATGAGCATCTTTTTGTTATTGCAATAACAGCGTTATAGAACCTTTATCCGTTCTTCCTTCTTCGGGCGCACGACGCTTCACATTCGACGTCGCCACGTAGGATCTTCTTGACTCTGTAGTCCAATCTTCACTCTTACCGACCCCCCCCCCCCGTGCGCCAAGAAAGAAAAGCCGAAGTATAGCTGTTTCAAATAACGCGGGAAAGTATGTGCTGTTGAGCCCCACTAGTTGTCATTTAATTCATAAGTGTAATTCTAATTTAACATTTCTAACTGAGGAAGTGACCTGACAAAATAATTTTTATTTCCTCTTTCGGTAAAAATTAAATATTGCGACAGCTAAAATTACTTTTAGAAGTTGCAATGCAGTGAATGGAAGAGCGTTGCAGAAACAGTAATTATTTACGGAGTATTGATGTATTATTGCAAAGTGTTTTCAGTTTTGTGTATTTTTATACTGAGTTGTGCGTGTGTTATCGCGTGTTTTGTGTTTAAAAATCAGTGAAAGTTCTAAAATAAGCCAAAAGACGTGGTGAAGCCAGAATCCATGATTTGTGGGTCCTTGATACCGAAAAATCGATTGGCGACCAAACGTCTATTCTTGTCTGTCCGTGAACAACGCTAGCGGCTAAAATATTCAGCCCATTTTGTCCAAAATTGATATTCCCCAATCGATCTGGCTGATGTCCCTGATCCTTGAATTTGAAACCAATATTTGAATTGGGGGGGTCCTTTACAAGAAGCCCCTGTAAAGCCCTGTTTTTCATAATTTTCAAACTAGTGGTGCTACAGAATGGCACAGAATTTCCCATATTAGTTTTATATTTCCTTGGGTCTGGGCTAGTTATTCGGAAGTGCCACATACTCGTGCCAGCTGCCATCTATCGCCGCCCAAAGTACATTTTTTTTTTGTAATTTTCTTAATTTTTCGGTTTCTTAGAATATTAAAGAATAGAAAAACCTCGTCCTAAATGGCAATTTTCTTTGAAAAATTTGGCGCCGTTTTAAAAAAAAATGACGTTTAAGCGCTACTAAAAATGCGAAATTTGAAGCTCTTTTTCACAGGAATCATTTGTGTTTTCGAAAAACTTAATTTCAAATAATTTAAAGCACTTACACTCACAAATACAATAGCGTTTACAAAATGCTGGAAATGTGCATATTAAAGGTGTAAGGCCCGCAACAGACTACACCGAGGAATGCGTTGCGAGAAATGTGGAAAGAGGCCGGCGAGGCTGCGTCCACACACTACAAAGAGGTTATTCGATGTCTCGAAATGCTTTTATGTGCCACAAGCCGAGAGTGATGGCAGCAGTTTTAGCTATGAGATCATCTGAGAGTCCCATTTTTGTTTTATTAAATATTTTTATGTAATCTTAACTCGTGATATCCTTGTTTTGTTACAATAATCGTAAACCATTTGTTTAACGAGTTCGAAGTACCTAGAGAGAAACACACTACTACATTGCATACAAATCATTATTTAATGTAAAAAACAGGAAGTTAAGTGACGTGTAAGGGAGAAGTTGTACATCAGCAAATTTTCTTGAACTCCGTAGTCTTTACCACGCTCTGGTTTACTATATTTGTTGGTTGAATAATGAATAGATAATGATCAAATAATTCATAATAAAATTTACAATTAATAAATTGATTCATAAATACCAATTAAGAAAAGTAATAAATTAATTCAATTCTTTCAAAATACCCTTTCAAGTTTCTTGCTTCAAATTTTTATTTTTATATTACTCATTATGAGCACTCTCATTTGAGTTTCACACAAATAAGAATATCTTCCATACAAGTTTTTACTAGTTCATTTCCGTTTGAAGAGAAAATTCAAGAAAACAATTAAAAAACTGGTAGTTTATCACATCTTTTACTGCCAAATGTTATAACCGCACTCATTCTAGGCACTGTTTGGTGTTTTCCTGCGGCAGCGAACGCCTAAATGTCGTATAACAAGTGAAGGAGTAGAAATGTGTCCGAGAAAACTCGCTCGCCGACCGACTCGAGCGAGGAACTATTTCGCCTCCGCAGAGGCGAACGAGGAAACTTTCAAGTGTGTGGGGGTCCGTTAGAGTCCCTTGTTTCGATTTTCCACATTTCTCGTCGCACATTTCTGGAAACACATTCCTCGGTGTAGTCTGTTGCGGGCCTAAGAGATCTTTCAAAAAAAAAAATTACCTTTATGTAATTTTTGCCAAGACAAAAAAATACTCCAAATAGAACTTTACATCATATTAAAGAGTGCAATTAGCACTATCCGATCCAAAAGTTTGAAAAAAAATTGGAGCTATTTATGAGAAAATGGCGTTTGAGCGTTTCTGAAAATGCGGAATTTTGAGCTAGTTTTCACAGAAAACGGTTGAGTTCTCGAAAAACTTTACTTGATATTATTAAAAGCACGTGTACTCGTAAATATAATAATGTGAACAAATCGTCACTAATCTAAATATTACCGACGTGGGAGACATGTGAAAAAAATTACATTTTTGTACTTTTTTTAAAAAAACAAAATAATAGAGAAATATGGCAATTATGTAATTTCATAGAGTACACTTAGCACTATCCCTACCAAAAGTTTAAAGAAAAAAATTGGAGCCATTTTTGAGAAAATATTGTTTTTGTAATTTTTTTTAAATTGCAAATATTGCATGCAATATTGCGTGAAAAATACTATAATTTTCAAAAAAATGTACATGGCCCTAATGATAGAACTTACTTTCGAGAACAAATTTTAGGTGGAGGAAAACCCTCTATCTTCAATTTTGTACTTGCAGGAAGACGCCGTACTTGCAGGAAGAATTTCAAACTTTTAAAATTTTCGAAAATTTAGAGTTAACCGTGAAAATGAGACTTGTGCCACCTTTATAAGTTTATTGTACTCTATTCTTACAGGATATTTAAAGAAAAAATTTTGAGAAAATTTTGAAAATGTAAAGTACCTTCATGTAATGTACCCCGAAATTTTGAAGAAAGGTTTTCAAAATCGCGGTGCCACGAGTGGACGCAGATCGACCGGGAAATATCCATTTTGGAAGAAATCGCACGTATGGTTTAGACGCTATATTGCGATTTCTCTAACTTTGCCACTCAAGGCCCATCTTCGCGATGGAATATCACACGACATTTCGCGTCTTTCTCGGTCTTGCCGGTAGAAGTCGCATGATCGCAAGCACTGCTTCATACGGTCGCGATCATGCGAAATCTAGCGGAACGACTGAGAAAGATGGGATATACCGTAACATATTCCATCGTGAAGATGGGATTTGAGTGGCCTTGAGGGGCAAAGTTAGAAAAATCGCAGTATATAGTGATGTTCACAGACTGACAAACGGACGGGCAGACAGATATACGGACGGAGGACATTTTCGGTTTGTTTTTTCGGTATCAAGGACTTATAAATCAGGGATTCTGGCTACACCACGTGCTAGGGTTATTTTTTCTTAATTTAGCAACTGGATTTATCCACTTTTTCGTTACCACGGCCCGACAACAAAATTTTTTCTGGCGAAAAATTGCCATTTTTTCGCGCAGCATTACACTTTCCCTATACTACGTATTGAAATGTACCAACAACGTCTCGTCATAGACTCTTACGAGATCGTTGGCATCATTCATCTAAGATGGTTATAATCGTGACCCGTTCCGAATTTATATTAAAATTTTGGGCGCCAGGAACAGGTTACGTTAATTAAAAAGGACCAATGCTTCCACAGCTGATTTCAACAAATGTATAAATGTCCGGCTAGCTGGGTCAATGGGTCCCGTTATGGATAATCGCTATCGCCTAGATAGCCGATTACTTGATCTGCCAACTGTACAGTATGGCGAAGAATCTGAAAGGGAATAATTATCTATTTCTAACTAGTTAACAATTTTGATTGACTAAATGAAAATCTTTTCATTTCCAAAAGAAAAAAATTCAACAATTTATTTACACTATTAACAGTTGTTTTTGTCCTTAGGTCATGGCCTCGTTTTAAAATATATCTTTTGTACTGCAGTAATTATTTACCGTCTTGGTCGCCGACGCCCCGCAGTCTCTTCTCACTTGAATGTAGGCGATCCCAAGTTCCGCTTCTCTCTTCTAATCTTGCGAAGTTGCCGACGCATCCAGCCCTCACTGACTAGAATATCTACCAGTTCTTAATTGGTATTCAGAATTCCTAGTCTTCCCCAACTAGTGGTAAAATATTAAAGTCCAAAACCGCAATATAAGAAAAAACTTTCAAAGTCCTAATCGAACTTCCCGTTGCACATCAACTTCCAGATTCCGAAAAACTATTGAGTCTCACTCGAAGCTTACAAGTCCTGCTTTACTAATGTTGATCTCGCGAGCGATCTTTACTACTCGACGACCACTATCAGAATGTCCAGTTCTCCCTGTTCTTTCGCCCTCAACGCTTCGGTATCCGTCCTTCGTTCCTCTTTTTTAAAACAAAACGACAAAATTAGACAGTCTATTCTCCCTTAGCCAATCCATTCATCTCTTATCAAACCAAGTAGCCACCCCTCGACAGTCATTCCTTTTCAGACCAATCACACATTATTTTATCTGTGTATCTAGCCAGCGCCCCCACCTATTCAAGGCCTGAATGCAGTTTGTTGACCTTGCCAACCACTGCGCCGGCGTTGCTAAGGCTGTATATCGCCATTTGCATACCCTTTTGTCCAAACCATTTACAGCCAATATTATTAACAAAATATTATATATTTTGGTATATCACAGTATATTACTTCGTATATACGTACGTGTACGGGAAAGTTAAAAAATGGCTCCACTGTTTTTTATTAAGTTTTGTCGTTAAGGACGTGGTGCAGGTCTCATGTTGGTTAAAAACCCTGATTTCTCGAAAATTGAAAAAAAAAATTCTCAATTAGAAAACTAATACGGGAAATCAAAATTTTTTCGGCGTCAACAACTACAATTATGAAGATAAACATTTTTACTTTCCCGTATACATACGTATATACGGACTAACTTAGGGAAAACTTATTTAATGCTGCGCGAAAGAAGGGCGGATTTTCGCCAGAAAAAATTCATTGCCGGGCGCTAATTACAAAAATGTGGATAAATCCAGTAGCAATACGTGGTGTAGCCAGAATCTCTGTTTTGTGGGTCCTTGATACTGGCAAACCAATTGAAGGCAAAAAGTCCGTCCATCCGTCCGTCCGGTATATGTGAATAGCACTAGCGAGAATAAACAAAACGCGTGTATTTTTTTTTTCCAAATTGAAGAAACCCTTGTCCATCTGGCCTGAGTCAAAGCTCTGCGATTTTGAAAAACATTCATTAATTTTTGGGGGTACTTTACATGAAGCCCCATGAACATTTTCAAAATTTTCTAAAAAATGGCTCCATATGGCATAGATCCGATTTTCACCGCTAACTCTGGATTTTCGAAAATTGTTAAAGATTTAATTTTTCGGCGATTTCCTACAACTACAACTTGTGGTGCTACAGAATGGAGCAGACTTTCCCATATTAGTTTTCTATTTCCTTGGGTCTGGGCTAGCTATTCGTAATTGCCACATACTCATGCCAGCTGCCATCTATCGCCGCCCCAATCTCATTTTTTTGACATTTTATTAATTTTTCACTTTCCTAATGGTAGGTTGGAAATATTAATATTAGAACATTAAAGAACAGTGAAACCTCGCCCTAAATGGCAATTTTCTTTGAAAAATTTGGAGCCATTTTTAAGAAAATGGCTTTTAAGGGCTACTAAAAATGCGAAATTTCAAGCTTTCTTCTCCCCTGCATGTGGTGTTAGACCCCTTCCCCCAGAACGAGATGTGATTCCATGCAGTTGGATGCTATGCAAGTTAGAATTTGCATATTACTTCATAATTCTTTGTTTGTTTCTTACATTAGAACTTTTGTTATACATTTACAAATTCTTTAAAACCTATTTGAAATGAAAATTGCTGGCCTTCATGGAATATCAAATTGGAATGCAACAATGGCATTCCGCTTCGCAACTAGGCAGCTGAATTTCTATGAATAACATCTCATAGTTGTGTCAAGATTTAGCTGTATGAAAAGCAGTTATAATTGTTAAATTTGGGTTGATATTTGCTTGAAAATATTTAGTTTTTGTACCAAATGTTCTACCACTTGTAATGAATTTTACAAACAATTATGACCAAGACGTGATTCAGTGAGAATTTGTGGTATAAATAGTATTACATAACCATTACTAAGGGTGAGAAAGTACATGCTATTTTAGCACTTCTTTTTATTTAGGTCTGACACTATTGCAGGAATCCAAATGTGCTCCATCGAAAGGGTTGTTATTGTACACATTTTTTGCATCTGCCAAAAACTTAAACAAAACCAATGAAATGAGATATTATAAGGAGGTGAGCAAATTCAAATTTGAATTTAAAGCACATAGGGGACAAGGGAGAAATAAATGGACTTTCCCAATTTTCAATATACCTTTCTAATGTAATAAAATTGGCCTTGAGAGATAATTAGTTTAGAAGCTGCTTCGGTACTTTATTAGAACAAAAAGGATTACAGCAAAATATCACAGGAAATTCTGAAGCATATGCTTCTGCATAAAAATATCAACAGATACATAAAATCTTGTTTAATACAGTTTAGAGTGTGATTTTAATTTGTAAGTAGAAATAAACATTTTACAATATTTGGTGAAATACTGAAAGAATCTATTGGCTCTCATTTTTGACACAGTCAATGGCTTTGAAGTTCTAGAGAGCTTGAAATTTACTACAATCTATAAATAGAGTTCTTAATAGATAACTCTCCTGATCTAACACTCAGCAAATCACATGAGATCAAAAAGTCAGTTCTGTGGCTATCTGGCAGTACTAAAAATGAAGTGCTTCAAAACTAACTTATGATGCACATCAATACTACAGAACTGGCAGAGGTTAAACATTTTAAACTAAATTATGAATTCTCCAGCACAAAAATAAACATGACCATCTCATTTGCCTGTCTGAGATTATGTTAATTATGGTACATAAACTCATTGCTTACTTTCAAAAAACACCAGTTTACTCCAAGAAATTTATTTCCTGTACAAATTAGATGTACTTTTAAAATTTAATTAATAAATTGTGAATAAATATTTATTCAATATTTAATGAGAAAACAATTAGCAATATTAATTCTAATGTATTTTAAACATTCCACAAACTAAACCACTTATATACAAAATCATAAATAAATCTATAAACAATAATTGTTCATTGTTGCATTGTACATTGTAACTTACAAAAATTGTGAATAATACAAAATAGTCAAGTAGAGGTCCCTCTGTCATTCACACACATACAAAATATATTCCAAAGAGGTATTTAGCAAATCAATCTCTGAGATATCAGAGTTGAATTCTAGTCATTGTCATACATAGTTTCACTGTTCTGATCTTAAACTATTTTGAGCTTTTCAAATGAGAGAGAGAGAAGAAAAGAAGAGTTGAACAAAGCAAAAGTAATAAGTTATTTTGCTATATGTTTCAACATACAAATTACGCAAACATATTGCAAATAACTTTTTGAATTATAAGGAAGTATACCTAATTACAATTTTTATTCTACTGAAAAGAGCTACCTCGGAACCAGAAAGTAGAGAAGTATGAATTGTCAAAGTTTCACTTCCACCTCACTATTACTTGCTTTCAGTCACTGTTTAACAAAGACAAACAATCATCTCAGACAATAAACAGCAACACCAAACTACACAGGAGTTTGTTACACAGCAGTACTAAAAAAATACCCAGAATAAAGTGAATAATGAGTAATTCTTTAACACACTTTTCCTCTATAACATCAACACTTATAAAAATTGTAAATGATAATTTGTACTATAAATTATATTATAAGACCAATATTTTTAAACAAATACATAGGAACACAGTAAAAAATAAATTATAAAAAGGGACATATGTACACAAAGTATTAAATATGACTATCAGCACACCAAAAATTCCTGATCACTTAAATACTTTTTGACATTTACATATAGCATTACATCATTCAATACAGACCACAAAAGCTTCTATCAATTAAATACATCCAAAAAAAAGCATTCTCAACTGTCATTACTACCTAAATAATCTAATAGAATATTTGGAATTACACAAAAGTGAAACCTACATAAGCTAGTGCAATTTTCTTGAAAGGCAATATTTGGCAGCTTTCATGCTACAGTTATGTAGGAGTTACAACTGATGCTGAAACCTGTGCCCCAGCTGTTGCACTTTGGATATCTGCTTCAAGAGTGACATCAACGTCTATTTCTGGAATAGGGTCTCTCCAATAAATGAAATTAGTGAAATCTTCTGATGTATCTTCAGGAGGAGGAGGAAACATCTGATCCACTATGTAGCTCATGTTGGAATACCTGTGAATACAGAAGACAATCTGATTAACATAATAGTGTGTGGGGGGGAAATCAATTCATTGACAAGCAATTTGAAATTGCTGGAATTAATTTAACAAATCCTTATATTTACTGAAATAATATTGCTATTAATTCTTGATAGTTATTTAAATTCCATATTTCTTAATAATACAAAATACTAGGTAGCATTAGTAGCAATAAATACAACATTTCAGAATAATAATTTTTAAAATGCGCTTTAAAAAGTTATTTAACAGAAAAGGTTGAAATATCATTATCATTGTCATTGTCATATTTGTAAGAAAAGGGAAAGAATTCAATACTGTGACAAATTCATTTTCTGGCAAGAAGAAAAGCAAATCGAATGTCATGGACACTCCTGAGTAAGTTATGTAGGATATCATCACTTGAAGTTACAGAAAGAACAACTTACTAAAAAACTATTCAAAGGACGGAACAGCCTTTTCCCATACACCCAAAACAAACACAAAACATAAAAAGCAATAATTTCTGCACACAGAATCACACAGAGCCCACAAGAATTTTGGGTATGAAGCAAGTGGCATGCAAGCATTATTAGTTCACACATGAATATCTCTTTCAGTTGAGATGGCCATGCACAGAGCATCTCCCTGTGCTTACCAAGTGGCAGCTACCAGGATATTTTGTTGCCCTAACCATAAAAGCAGAATTCTGCAGTTTAGTTAAATAGGTGAACTAATCCACTATGAGCCAGTTGAGATGGTAGAAGAATGATTTGTCTCAATGTTCTTAATACATCAAGATTGGTGGGAACAAATCATTCACGATACAACTTTGCCCAGAATAACTGTAAAAAATAAGATGTGGAGAATTGCAGTAACAAAATAACTAAAGCAAATTAAGGATCAACAAAATATATAAAACGATTTGCTCTTCATGAATTTAATAAAAAAGCCAAAATTAATTATGATAAAACAAATGGAAAGTAAAAGTTCTCAAGATTGTTCAATGCTATTGCCACTGCACCCACCATCACCAATAACAAGCTTATAAAACTCCACAGCAGCAAAATGGCCATTCTTACATTCCAACTGTTGTATAATAGAAGCTAAAATTCACCATTTTCTTGTTTAATCTAGTTAGACAATTTGTAATAGACTTGATTGTTCAACCAATAAAACTTTTCCATTTTAAAGTTACAGAAATAAAGAGCACTGCAGAGAAAATCGTACAATAACATGTGTATGTACTTGGCGCAACATCCCATGAATGGGCTCAGGCCTACTGGTGATGTCCCTGCCTCGTGGCCATGGGTTAAAAGGGTACATGTGGTTAGCATGTAGACCACCCCATACCATATTCCGGTCTTCTCAACCTAAGAAATGAATTTTCTCATCGTCACACACCAACATATACTGGAATATTGTGAGGAAAACGCAAACTATAGTCTTGCCTCGATCGGGAATCGAACCCGCGGCTGTGTTCTAGAAAGCGAGCAAGCTGACCAAGAGCTGCCATGCTGCAATAACGTAACAGAATACATACTAGCTTTGAAGATATTTTTAAATGACCTGTTCATCTCCTTGAACTAGTAGTTTTTCAGTCACTAAAACTCATTTTGACGTTCACCGCTTTAAAACAATTTTTTGGCTAGAGAGCTTCAGAGATGTTAGATTCTTGCTTGCGTACAGTATAAGTGCTACAACTAATTCAAAATATAATCCTAAGTGGTTTGCATCTCCTTCCAATGCAGATAATTATGGAGGAAAGGAAAGAAATATGATGTCAGTGTTGAAACTTAACCTTTATTATATATAGAATTCACGCTTAGCTTAACTTGGTTAATGAGTAATTAAGCATGATGTGAAAATGAGTGCTGCATTATATAGAAACTAAAAAATTCCAAATATAATACTTTTTTTTACCAGTTTTGACATTTATAAAAATATAAGAAGTGAAGTAATCCAATTAGAAACCGAAAGTTCATGCAAGTGTTCAACTGACAAGACAGCATTGGCAGCAATGTGTAATGCAACTGGCAACAAATGTGCATGATCTACTACGTGAGAACAGCAACACTACTTTGACTGAATGATGAAGACTTCCCCACATTCAAACCCTTGACCTTACCATCTACCCTACAACTAGGAAATAATTTATTTTAACCTGACACCTACTTTAACATTTTCATTAACTTTATGGGTTGAAAATATATGTACAAGAAATTACAAGCATATGTATATATTTGTAGAAATCTTATTAGATGCAAGTACCCAACTGTTCAAACTTTATTCTACAATTCATCCGATTAGAATTTTAAAGAAAAACGTGGCTGCATTCTTCATTTGAGAATACATAAAATTTCAATGTCTTCCCGCTTTACAAGAAATTTGTATTTTCAAGAACAATCCTTATGATAAAAGCAACAATATTTAGTGCAACAGTGTAAGAACAGTTTTTGAGATTAACAGATAATTTTAATTTTTGTATTTAATTGCAAATATTCTCTCCATACAAGGAAAATAATGAACTCTTATAATGGGTTGAAAGTGAATAAAACCCATCAGAAGTTATTGTTGCATTGTTTAAAAACTGAACCATTGATAAATAGTGTAGTCAATACTTTCACACAACAGTCCCATTCAAGATAAAAATGTATGAAGACTTTTGAAGACCACTCAATTGCTAAAGTAAATTTAATAACTTTCAGAGAAAGTTCAAAGGGAGAATTTTGCAGAAAGATTTAACTTTCTCGCATCAGGAATCATTTGAAGGAAGTGGGAGGAAGTTTGTATCCTTTACCCAAGATACACGAGTTATATTCTTCACACAGTACCCTGTTGTTCAAATGATCAGTGTTAAAGAATCACTGTGCTGTTTTTTTTCTTTTGAGAATGCATAAAACTGTCAATATGTCTTTCTACTATATCAGTGAATTGAATGTTCAGAAACAGTCATTTCAAAAATAAAAATGAAAAATATTATTAAGTTTACAGTATAACAGTTTAAAATAAACTCTTTTTAGTAAAGTACCATAAATATTATAAAATATCAACGAGTTGCTGAGATTTGCTAGAAACTCTTTTTAGCAGATTAAAGCACTTTTTTCTTGCATACCAGTTTCTTTGACAATTACATCATTTTCCTAAACATTAATAATAGATATTCAAATATGAAATTATTGAGGCCTCTGGTTTATAATCTCAGTGTTAAATAAGAATGGCCATATCCAACAGCATGTGCTATCTGAACCAATATATTGCAATCCAGCACCCTTGGCAACCACTAAAGCTAACTTTCTAAAATTTATTTTAATTTGAGACATTACTTCCATTTCTCCATGAGGAGCAACGAAGTTAAAATTGTTGGAACTTACGAGGACTGGAATGTCTGCGTCAGCTCATGTTTCAATTCTCCACGATGATTAATCGTAAAAATACGGAATATGGGAATGCCTACAGCTCTATAAGCCCAAACATCCTGCAAAAATATACATCTTGTAAGAAAATGGTCATTTCTTCACAGTTCTCATGTTTAACCAAACAAAAGAACTTACATTAATTCGATTGCCATATCCTGCATAGAATGGTTTACTATCCTCAGGAAAAAGAGCTTGGATGTCTCTTAAACAAGATATCTTGAATTCTTCTGGTTTCTTTTCAATTACTTCCCTGTAAATTGATGCAACAATAAGAATTCACAACATTTCAACACGAACTATCAAAATATCAATAAGAATGTGATAATGAATGTACAAAACAGACCCTTCCTTCTACAAAGTATTGATTGTCAATATAGAGCTAGAGCGTAAGTGCAGATAGTTACTGAAGCATACATCAATAGTGTTTCACAATGTACTACAAGAACAAGACTTTTCTCACCACCCAATTAATAAACAAAAAATATACCTTACCTATGGAATGCACTAAGAAGACTAGTTGGATTCAGAAGAAGGGGTCCATCAGGAAGAGACAAATCACCCTGTTTGATAGACTTTAAATATTCTCGTGTTACACGAGCTTGACCTGTTGAATAATTAATTACGCATAACATTACAAATAATGCACAATTAAATACACTTCAAAATATGTATTTTTAAAACAAAGAGCAAGATGTTAGAATTGAAATAAAAGTAGTAATGCTCTTTTGTAACACTTGATATTTGGCCATAAAATTTACCTCAGCTAGTTGCAAAGTTTATTTTACATATGACAGTGATTGCTCTAGTCAAATTTCCTGAAGTATATTTCAGTGTTCAATGCAGAGCAAAATTTAATTTTTCAACAATATTTTATTAATTGAGGATTCTGTTCTGGAAATGTTTTACTTACCAATAGCTCTTGCTGATAAATACAACAGTTTATAACCATTATTTTTGATTTTTGTAAATAACTGAGCAACACCACTCTGAGCCCAGTCCTTGCCCACAATTGGCAAAATATGACCAAGAACATCAGATCTGGAAGAATATTCATTTTTAATACGTCATTTCACCACAACTAAAGAAAGTGCTAAAATTACAGATAAATTCTTACTTTGTGATTGTGCCATCAATATCGGAAATAACAATTTTATCATCAAAACGCCATTTATATATATGACATTTGCAGCGCGTTGTCCCTTGATAAGCTGTTGTCACGCTGAACACCACTTCATTTCCACCTTCTTGGAGGTTCAAACGAGACTAATGAACAAAATAATGCATCATACATTAGTATCAATGACGGAAATTATAAGAAGATTAAGCTGAAGAAAACACAATTATCTGTAAAACACACAAAATTTATATTCAGAAACAAATCAAATTTAATGATTCTTACAATTTGATCAGAAGACAGCCTCAGAGTCTTTCTGTACTTGTCAGTATGTTCATAATAACTTCGTCTCTCCATGGGCAATTTCACACCCTGTGTCTTTGGATGACCAGTGTCAGAATCTTCTGAAGAATTGGAACCACTATACCCCTCTTCTTTGGAACTAAAAGGCAACAATGTTCAGTTCAATACACATATCAAAACACAAAATAAAATTGTATTCGCCTTTGATAACTTACTCTTTTTGATCATCACTTAGTGATGTTCTTGGAAAACTAGTTTGTGTGCCAATTTCAGTTTCATTTATTTCATCAGTTTTCAGTTCATCTGTTTGTTTATCAAATTCTTTTGCACGTTCAATTTCAACTTCAATGCTTCCTAGTGACCTGGAGTAATTGAGTATTACAAAAAGATCAATAAATGATCTGGCAATTTCAGGATTTTACTAATCCAGTGAAATTTTAATAGCACGTTTTCAAATTCCTCACACATCATGTTCTGAGTAATATTTTCCTACTAAGGAATTTCTTTTGATGCAATGAAAATACAATTAAGTTATCAAAGAAATAAATGTTGAAATAATTGCTGCGGTATTCCTTAAAAATTTTACAACATACGTAGGAGTTACAATTTCAAAATACTTCCACTAGTAAACAAAAAATATTAAGAAGTACCAAGGGGTTTTTTGAAAGTTATTTTCACAAAAGGGTGAAAAAACATGCTAGAAAAGTTCCACTGCATTTTTATATGCCTTTACTTACTACTATAATATATCAAATAACGGTAATGTATTTCTATTTTATTTTGTTATTACTATCGGGTATTAAGAGTTACTAAAGTTTAAATTGTTTTCAATGAACAAGGATACACAGGAGCTGTTTTGGGTTTAAGAACTAAGAATAGACTATTATTTTATAATTTTACAACAATTTGGGAGAAATTGTGCATATCATGCATGAATATTTTCAAGGAAAACCAGACATTATGAAAAATTTGGATCAAAAGAATATCAAATTACCTCAAAGGAGGCTTAGTTTCTAATACAGGAGTGGAAATTTTTTCTTCTGGAGTTGTTTCTGGAGTTTCTTTAATTTCCAAAATTTTCTCAGACTCTGGAGATGATAGATCATCTTGTCCTGCAACTTTTTTTGGTTCACTAGTTCTACGCCAATAGAACCAAGATGAATAAGAAGATTGTTTTACATCCTTCTTTTGACCTTTTTTCAATGGCATATATTCATTGTAGAGGGTGTCAACTACTTGCTGTAATGTTTGGATAAAACATTATATCAATAATTTGTCTTTCCATTCCAATTTGAACAAATTCTTTCTTAAAAAAATGTATACTTCACATTTTGATAAATCTTATGTCTCTGGGAAGACATACCTGAGGGAGTGGCTTCTGAAACACTACCAGAGACATAACTAATGGACATGCTGTACGCCAATTGTAATATTTTCCATTAAGTCGTACAACCAAGTTGGGATTTTCTATAATTTTAGGATCTTGAATGAAATCATTGTAAGTGACTAGACTTTGAAGAAAGTGGTCCTCACTTGGTCCACATGATTCTCCCAATCCTCCACATAAAGATAATGATATTTCTCCATACGACCTGAAAGAGTTGCATGAGTAAAATATATTTTTCAATGTTCATCTAAGGGAAAATGTAACAATTTAATTTAATTAAATAATATGGAAAGTATTAGGTTGCATTTAAAGCATTTGTAAGAACATTTTTAATACACGAATGCAATTTCTGTTTAAACATTATTCCTTACTTCATTTCAAAAATTGTATGCTTTGGTTCCTCAAAGTCACTATCAACAGACTTTGGCCCTCCTATAGCTCCTTCGACACTGTGAGGAGATTGTGGAAGTGAAGTTCCATTCCCTGATTCAGCATCATCTTCATCTCTTGATCTACCAGACGGTTCTAAAATGAGAGCAAAAACATTTTATGAGATAAGATTATAAAAGTTCCTCTGTTGAAGGAAATTTTTCAGAGGGTAAAATATTACCTAGCATATTTAACACATCAATAATTTTCTCCCCAAATTCCACTGTTTACGAAAATTAGAGTAGAAGAGGAAATTACTTGTTGACCAAGTGTGTGTATGTGCATGCAAATGTGTGCACATATCTGTGTGCATGCATGTGTGTGTACACAGAACTGTGTGGGCATACGTGCAGGCTTCTGCACATTTACTCTTTCATTCCCATAAATAATCAATCAAAATATATCCTAAATATTAAGTAATACCTTGCAAAAAGAGAGAAACAGGTTAGCAGCAGAATTAGAAAGCAATGTGTAATTTGCAAAGCATACAATCGTGCACAGCCCCTTTTTGCATACCTGTCCCATGCTGTATAACAGAACTGTGTCCTTGACGATAAGATGTTGGAAAATACAGAGCAGCTACTTCTGGATCCAGTTCCTCAGCATTCAAGTCGGAAAGATAGATTCCTTCAGATTCAGGGTTATGGCGTATTCTCTTAGTCTTTTTCATAAAGCTGAACATCCCACTGAGCATAGAGCGTTGAGCTGCAGCCTCAGCTGCTGCTGCTGCCGCCACCGCAGCTGCAAGCCAAATCACCGCATTCCAGACAATCCCACCCACAAGCATCAGCCAAAGTGGGCTACACACATCACCCATTACCATGAGTAGATCCCCTCATGCTTACAAAATGCACAGCTCAAGAGTTTTAGATCCAAAGAGGAATTATAAGCATCAGTTAAATACGAACTAAGTGTAACGTAAAAAAAAAATGCAGAAGCTACTTTATTCTCTCAGATGAAATTTACTCTTAACATTAAAAAAACATACAGTAACATTGTAATCCATTTATAACAACACAACAGAAGAGAAAATAGAACCTTTAACATACCTTCAGTTTTTTTCTTGTTCATTTCTTCATCGCTTGAAGAGACTGGTTCCTGTTCAGCAGTCTCTTTCATAGATGTTGACCTGTTGGTCTGAGTAGAAATAATAGAGCGAGGGGGAGGAGAAGGAAGTTCACCCCATCGCCAGGACTGTTGCATCTGTCCATGAATCACTTTGCTGTCATCCTCATCTTCAGTTCCAACAGCCTTTGAGTGACGGTTCATTTCAAATTCTGTGTCTGACTGCACCGGTGAGCAGGGTCTTGAGGCAGGGGGGCTGTTAACAGTTATTCACACTCAATTACATAACCAATTTAAAATGGATTACTATCGAATATCTAAATCACAGAACATATTGCAGTATTTACTCTTTAGTCAAATATGAATGACCATTAAAAGTATCTAGTTATTCAAATATAAATTATTTTTCTATTACAAATGCCATTCTTATCCAATGAATATAAAGACCAGGCATTTAAATTCATTGTGAAGTAATACAGATTTAACAAATATTTATAACACAAATGTAAAATATTAATTATAGACAAAGTTCATGCAAGGCACATTTAGACAAAGACCAAAATATTATTATTAATATCCAGAGGTCTAAAACATTATAACAGGTACACTACTGTCCAAAGGCATAAATCTGTTATTTTGGAGAAAATAATAAAAAATTTGGATAAATTTTCAATTTTAGAGGAGTGTAGGTATTAAATGAAAATGTATCATGACATGTGTATGAAGTGAAAAAAACAAATAAAAAAACAATTTTAATCTGATCTTTCTTCAGAAGAACAAAACTAATCAAATTTTAATATTTCAATAAACACTTTGCAATGTACTAAGTCAATTGCAGGAGAAGGAAAACTAAATATAATTACATGTTACAACTGCACAACTTCGTTAGATCCAATCATTTTTCAAAAATTAAAACCTATCACTAATGAGCTTTTAATCTGCAAAATATCCAGCTCTGTATGACTAGCAACACATCCTTGGGAAAGATTTTCCTTCATTCAAAGCATAAGAATCTTTGAATAAACAATAATTTTGTAGATACGGAATATTCCATACTAAATAGTTCACAGAAAAGAAAAATGTGGAACATATCTACATTTACTGTCTATTACAAGACAACCACCGTCAAGGTAACTAAGCAAACTCAGTTTCACTTTCTCAGATTAAATGTGTCTATGTGTCTTCAAACCTTTCCATTTCTTTGAATACTTAAAAAATGTATTGACCTTACTTCATAGGTTATTGCACAAAAGCATAATCATGTGAATTGCTTGATGTGATAAAAGCACATTAATGTGCCTTTTATGACAAATAAGCAGTGCAATTGAAATGACTTATTATTTTAACAACCAATATTTATTGTACTTCAAATATTTCTTTTACTTTTATCAACAAAATCCTGATAATCATAAAACGATTGAAAAAATTTAAAACCACAAGTGGATTATTGCATGTTAGTTGTGTTAAGGTGTAGAGAAAATATATTCCAAGTGAACTTCAGAAATATGAATATAATAGGGCTAACACAACATATCATGCCGCTTCCAAGACACCAGCGAAATTTAGAAAACTAGCACATTAACAGAAGGAACCAACTAAATATAAATAAACTTCTAACTTTTTCCACAATTCCAAATTTCTCACATCCTCTACTCTGATGTATACTGGGTTTTCAAGTTCCATAAATGACAAAATGTGAAAAATGGTTGCAACACATATTGTACTAACTGAAATAAATTAAAGCAACATGCAGCAAAAATGAAAACTTTACAGGCAAAATGGCAGAAAACTGTCTACTACCACTCAGTACCAGTTAGTAAGCAAAGGTCTTATTTACAAACGAGATGCAGTTATCACTTCAAACGCTGTGTCACAAAGAGCAGTGGGGTACCTGCGACTGTCACTGATTCGACTGTGAGAAAAAAAAAATTGGGACCAAAAATCAAAATTCATGTAACATAATTTAATTAACTAATATTGCCATTATACACAATGAATAAATGTTCACGTTAGTATATTTATCCATAATTATCAGCACAAAAATGGCTAATTAAATGATGTGATTGGATAACTATTTCAATTTATAATGATCATCAAACAATAACAGCAAAAACGAAACCTTATATTGTATCAACTCCAATCCATAAAGAATTGGGATCAGATTACTGGAAGCATATTCAATAACAAGGAACAAATCATGCTTAACAACAAAGGTTTTCTTCACACAAGCTCAAAATCAATAACAACCACTTTGTCAAACATAAGAGCATTCAATATATTTTTTGACAATGTAGTTGTACACACTGGCAAATAATCAAGTTACATAAACCTTTGACAACTTACGTGCATCCTGGTGTAACTTCAGTGTCACTAAAGAAATGAAAGTCTGTCTCTGTAGATGCATGCTGTATTCTCGACAATTCTACAAGATTTTCAGCACTGCTCGTAATATGTTTATTTACAACTGAGCTAACTTCCACAGCGGTAACTGTGACAACAGGACTCTGAAAATGAATAACACAACTTCAAATACGTCAAATACTGGTGATACTTTGTTCTAAAATTATCATTCCCAAATATTTAAATGAATTCTATAAAACAAATATGAATTTTAGGCTACAACTAATTAAACAAAATTTCTCACATACCTGAAGCAATTCAGAACTTTTTTGCTCGTTGTCATTGGATATCAATACTGCATCTGATTCTTCAGCATTTTCAGATGAAGTAACATCTTTCTGAGCATCTTTGCTACCTTCAGAAAACTCACATTGTTCAGTCTGACTGCATGAACCACCATTTCCTTTCTTGGCACCACCTTTCCTTTTCATCAAAGACTTCCTGCGCTTCTTCCTCTTAGCACTACTAGAAGTTCTTTTCAACAAGCCTTCCACTGAAGTATTGTCTTTGAATGAATCTTTCCGTGACAACTCATCTTCATCATTTCCCTCAACTGTGCCATTGTCATCAGTTTGTTGAGCAACTTCAGAGTTTGTGCCATCACACTCAGCATCTAATGATATAGGACGAAATTCTCCATTCACAATGCTGATTTTACGAACCTTATCATTCAATTTAGCATCATCATCTACTGTCTCCGCACAAAATGTCTTTGGTAGGGACTGTTGTGCAGGAGAGTCTCCTGATCCCACTGCAGTCTCTTTTGACTGATGGCCACTGTTAACAGCTAAATTATCTTGATTAGGAACAACTTGTTCATCAGTTTCCCTAAGGCTGTCATCTAGACTAGCTACCCGTACTTCTGAGAGGGATCCGTAATCAGGTTCAATGGAACGAGTTTCAGTTCTTAGATTATCTGTGACTAGAACCTCTTCCAATTTTGCACACTCTATAGCAAATGATCCAGGATCATCTTGGGGAATTGGCGAGCAAGCAAGGTGAGGTGGTATAAAGCCATCTTCACCTAACTCATCAGCATCAACTTCTTCAACAAAAAATGCCTCCCCTGAATCCCCCAATTTCATATGTATATCCAGCTGCTCACCATTGATTTCAATATCAACCTAGGGAAAAAAAAAACATTTATATGAAGTGATGCAATCTGTAAAGTACATTAAACAATAAAAAAAAAAGATATCTTTGGAAACAAATTTCTGATGTAAGGTATCCATAAATATTACATATTCTAGTCTATTACATCATTAAATTCAATTATTTACTGTTCTTAATAAAACAAATCTGCGAATAACTTTTCTTTCAGAACAATGTACCATGATTTCGTGAGGATTCTCCCATAAAGCCAGGGGAGAGCAGTTATAAATGTAAATTATTTTAATTTAATACAACTGAAAAATTTAGCTTTGAAGGTTCATAATGTTTTATTTCAGACATTTCAGAAAATAATAATAATAATAATAATAATAATAATAATAATAATAATAATAATAATAATAATAATAATAATAATAATATAATAAATAAAACTGAAAGAAAAAGCGAAAGAAACTAGTGACATTTTATGTTTTGAAATCTTTTTAATTTCTCCTTAATGGAGTTCTATTGGTTTAAATATAAAAAAAAGTTAATTGGTATGTGTATACCAACAGACTCAAAGACTATACTTACCACTTTCTCGCGGCTTCGCAATACGCCCAATTTGCCGAAGCGAACGTGAAACGGTGAGCATGTGTAAGATCCATCCGGCTGCTCAACCACAATCACATCAATAGCACCTGTCAGTGTCGCAGCATTTATTTCATTATAAAAATCTCGAAAGTTGCTGATGAACTTTCCTATTGCATTCATACTGTACATCACGAAGATTTGCTAAGAAACTTTCAACGTTAATTTACTAAACACGATTACTCGTGTATGAACATTTTCACGTATGTAAGCTGAGAGAGTTCTACACGTCAAGCGGTATTTTCCCGACTGTCAATTTATCCGAAAAACATGTCTGTCAAAAACTGTCCTTTCATTCAGAACACATGCCGACAGCCACAATGTAAAAACAGTTTTACACAATGCTAATTCGGCAAACACAAATTATCTTAACTCCTTTCAACAATACTGTCCAACTACACCGGTCGACGGAATAACACTGCTCTACCCCAAGCTTTCAGGCAAAGCAGGTCCTTCCCATCGAGCACCGACTGGCACTGACACAAAGATCAATGTTACGCAGTCTTCTCTGCAGCACACAGCTGTTTCCAAGCTGTTGCCAAGTTTCTCTACAGTGCTGCTCACTGGTGGACTGAACACAAAGCAGCGCCTGGAAAGCAAGACATAAAAGTTAGGACCGCCGCTCAGCATGTATCAGCACCAATTTCAAGTTTTGCCTTCGGAAAACGGTTATCTGTATTCGATAAAGAAGTTCTGTTACAACAAAGGTATCGAAATTGTTAAACCACTTGAGTTTCATCTTGTTCTCCACCTGAATGACGCTTTTGTAAAATATAAAACATGCGACCTGTAGTCAAAATAGGTAGTCTTGCTACTATGTAGTTAATTTACTACTGAATTGTATATGAAAAGCTTTTTGTATAAAATTATTCAGAAAAGCACATCAAACATTAAGTCTACCTATAATGTTAATTTTTTTGTAAGTGACATATTAATGCAATTACTGTAGTAATACATTCACACAGACGTAAGATATTTCAGAGCACAAATTGATACATACTACCATACATAACTGCGAATAATATTCTCCGCGACAGACTAAAGCGTGAACAAGAATAAAATAGCGTGAACAAGACAGGCGGAGAAAGCGCCATTCGTATCGTACCATTAGAGATCGCTGCGTGGTTGGCCAAATGAAAAGGTCACCTGATACTAGTAGTTATGACTGTTGGTTTTCATATCGTACGATATGCTACGTATATCGAACGTCTCAATTTATCATGTGCATTAATATATTTACTATATTGTTGGATAAAACCTCTTCCTGATAAACAAGAAATGTTTAGTTTATCAACTCGTCCCTCTACAATGTCACTTGATTTACCGTCGTTTACAACATATGAAATATGGATGATGCTAAATTATTGTATTTTCCATTCTTAATTTTTATTTACGCTCCTTCACAGTTTGACGTTCTGGGCGCATTTCTAAATTTGGCATTGAATAATTACGAAATTGATATGAGGTATTTCTCATAAAGCTACACCAGCACTTTCATATAGTAGGTGTACAAGTTTTATTTTGAATGCGAAGAGTGCACCAAATCTCGTTATCTACAGATTTATAATAAGATTTAAGAACCCACGTTCAATCAATGGGAAGTGATCTACTCTACACAATCTAGATTAAAGAAAAAAATATATCGTTCCTATAAATTTATTGGATTCATTGACTGATTTTTTTCTCACACAAATAAAACGTTAAAAGGGTGGAAGAATATACGCAATTTAAACACGCAGACACTGCTGGATGAATCATGTTTGGCAGCGGTCATGAACCTCCCTTGGGTACGAGTTGACCAAAGCGAAATAGTCGATTGGAAAAGCGTCAGGTTTTAAAAAAAATATTAGCGTTCTTCTCTAGACACTGAGAGCGCCCCCCCCCCCCCCGGATGGCAAGGAGCTCTACTTCATTCTGTAAGATTCAAACGCCGGTAAGAGATAATACAATAAAGTTAGAATACTTAACGTTTTACGCTTTCAAAATAATAAAATAGATAATTTAAAGCTTTCCCTTTTGTAACTTGTGTGATTCATTGCTAATCTATTGATAAATTTTCATAAATCGTACAAAAATGTAGATTTTTAGATCTAATGTTTCATACATTTCAAAATTAAAACTTCAAAATCGAAGATATATCGTTTACTACAAAACCTGTTGCCTACTAAAAGTCTCTGAGCGAGTTCTTTCATTTCCAGCAAACAGATGCTGCGACACTACAGACTCTCCTTCCCGCTTCGTACTCCACGTGTTCTGCCATTGATCTGGTTTGCAACGCTCCAGAAATAAAGGATGAGGGAAGTGTTGAAGTCCTCCCCGTTACTGTGTTCATCGCGTCAGCCTGAACGAAAGAAAGTCTCAAAAAATGTCCTAAGAGATTCGGACATTCAATTTGAATTTGAATTTGAAAAGGGAAAATACAATCATATAGGTGAAGTGTCTTGAAAACTATAGAGAAAAGATCTGTCCTTCCCCTAAACCAAGGTACAACCATCTTCAATAAGCTAATATGCAAATCCCAGCCGCAACAACGAAATAATCACACATCCCTCTTCCACTCTTCCAGAGACACCCCCACCCCATACCACTCTTCCAGAGACGGATCAAAAAAGTCCTTTTTTAACATATACGTTATTGTTTGTAATTGGGCCAAAGGCCCTCGGGCTTTTTGATCGCCGCTCGATCATTAGAACTCTTGCAACCCCCTCGGCCCATAAATAACAATCCAGGAGAGGGGAGGGAGGCAATTTCAGGTACTCAATAAATAATTTTCGAATTTTTTTTCTTAGCTAGAAATAAAAATTCGTAATGGGAACACTGTTGAGGTGATGAGATCAACGTGTGGTAATTATTTTCAATAAATGAGTAAATTTGCCTCTTGGGAGTTTTGGAACAAAATTAAATGTTGTTGTACTGGACAATTTACGAGTGCGCCTCAGTAAGCAGGGTAATTATCCATTCAGTAATTCTTATTCCACTTGCCATTCTTACTAGAAAGACTGAAAGAAAACGATTTTTTTAAAAATTAAACGCGAGTTGACAAAACTACATGCGTAGCCGCGAAGCCGATTTCCTTATCGCAGTAAAACATAGGCTTCTTGTTAAAGAACAAAAAGCAACGAACTACCGGCTTGCGCAAAAGAGATTTTTTTTTCTCTGGAGTCAATGTGCAGAGTCCATCACCGTATCTCATTCCCAACAAGAGCTCGTTTCCGAGAATGAAGCTCCGTCTCCGCGTCAACGGTTGGAGAAGATAAAATGTTCTGCGCACGCGGTTAAAACTCTTTGGAGAGCGGGCGGTAGGCACCCAGTCTTATCGCGTCCGCAGGCGCTATTTCTGCGGACGACTCACCGTCGACAAAGGGACGGGGTGGAGGTGGGGGTACTGGCAGGTGTCGAGACGGTCCGCGCGCCGCCAGACGTCGCGTCTTCAGAAGCGAACACCGCCTGCGACACGTGAAAAAGAGGCCTTTCCTACGCAGGTCACACAGGTCCTTCTAACAGGCGCGAGAACTCGTCGGGGACTTCCGGATCTTTCTCCTTCTTCAAACTTTTTTTTTGCCTTTTGCGATGAATGAAATCCCCATTGCTTCTGCATATAACGAAAGACGGCGTTTTTTGATGTTGTTTACAAGTTTAAATGTATTTTTGTTTAGAAAATATAAAATTATTTACTCACTATATTTCATACAAAAGAAACAAAATCGATTTATTTGTACCCCCTCTAATATAAGCTGCTATACATTAGTCGTAGGAGATGGTGTGCATTTAAAGGGCGAGCTTCATTAATCTTTTTAATATTTGACGCATTTTGAAACTTTACTGGACATAATTTTATTCGTGGTATTGTCTAATTAAGCAACACTTGTGCATTGGCCATTTCCAATACTCTTGGGGTGTCGAGTTCGTGACTGACTTCAGAAATTCGTATTTATGATTGGAAAAATCTAATATTATTTCATAAGAATGAGATTCACTCTTGCAACATGACAGAAGAATGCTTTTAGAATCCCCATTTTAAGCAGCTATCGCTTTTATTTCCATTTTCACGAATAATATACATAATAAATCTCAAATAGTCGAGTATAGAGGATCAGAGATGCTACTGTAGTTCCTTCGACCGAGCGCTAATCACAATCACTTTAATTGAATCATTGCACTGCAAATGTTTCTCCCAGGGACACATTAAAAGGCCGCAGGACATAAAGTACAACTAAAAAGCAAGATCTTTGCAGCATACGTTTTCACTAATATTACTAACAATAACAACAACAATAATAATAATGATAATAACCACTTGCTTAAATAATTGCTAAAGTACAGTTTCAAAATACTGCTGTGTTGATTAACAGTTGAACTTTTCCAAACTCGGAATTCTTCTATTATTAGTAGTAACGTAGGAATAGTGGGTATTGGTGAAACTGGCTTTTTGTAATCTCCAGTGCCTCGTCTCTCGACTTTCCGTAGAAAATATCACGACCCACCTCTGTACGGAAGTGCAGTGAAGCAACCGGGACGCGCGAGGTAGTGGCAATTTCCCCGGAGAACTTCGTGGCGGTGTGGGACGGCGGGAAAGCCACACGGCTCCTCGCGGCGAAGGACCTTGGGGCGAGGAGGTCGCGGCGGCGAGACCCTCCGCCCACGAGAGCAGAGCGGGCCAGTTGACGGCGAAGGCCAATCAGAGCGCGAGCCTGGCTCACGCGGCGCTACACGCGCTTCGCGACGCGACGCGACGCGCGCTCCTGACAGGTTGCGAGGGACAAAGAGCTCGCGGCTCGCCCAGGGAATTTTGATTCGGCTTGCTTAAAATCCATTCATTCACCACTGTTTTCTCACCCTCTTTTTCCCTTTCACCCTCTTAGGCTCCCTCTCTCACCCTTTCCCTCCCTCGTCTTTCTCACACCCTCCCTCCGTCTCTCCCACACTCTCCCTCCCTTCTGCTCTCCCACCATATAGTATTTAATATTTATCGATTTATTTAATACATTTATATTTATTTATTTAATACGTTCATTTATTTATTTAATAAATTTATTTATTTTTTATGTAATTATTTTATCGAATTTTTCATACACTCATGTTTTTAAGAGGGCTAACATGTATTGCACTTCAATATTTCTGAAGACATACAGTAAATAGAATAAATCTGAAGACAGTTTATTCGAAAACGCAAAAGATGATACGTGCGTGAGATTCAAACTGGACCTACAAGTAGTCCATCTCGTACTATAATTACGTGATGAGGGAAAATGCTAAATTGATAGTCAATTATTTACGATTTGTTTTGATTGCCAGGTCAAGGAAATCGCAGACTTCCAATTTTTCATTGGATTGAGATATTGAACGCGCGAACGAGTCATTTTAAACATTCCTGACCAGTATAAAATTGATAACACCGTAACAAGACTGGATTCCGAAGAACATTTTTTGCTCTTAGAAACATGTTATTCCTACGATTTTAATTTCTTCTTTGCCCTTTGGTAGATTGCAAATTGTCTTCATAGAGAAGATAGTGGTAAGTATTTAAATTAAAGATATACGAAAATTCATAAAGTTGCCTCTTAATATGCACAAAATACCATACTAACTTGAGCAATCTAAAACTTCTACTTTTATTACAAATTCAACAGCTTGTATAAGAGGCAAATATTACATATGCACCTTTTGTACCTCTTGATATTCATGGGCGATCTGTAGCAGAATGATTGATCAATGTCCTTTACTGTTTTCGAAGTGAGAATGTGATGAGGATGTTCAGAAGAGGTATTTTCTTCAGTGAACCACTTTTCTCATTATTTGCTGTTTTAATCTACGCAACACTAATGGATTTTGTTGATTAAATCGCATTTCCGTGTGTATTAACAACATAGTTCTGAAAGCCACACGCCATATAATTAGCGTTTTATACTTGCAAACATCGACATGCCATTATTTATATGGGATTATAAATTACTCGTAGCGTTTCCCTCTCCCCCCAATTGGGAAGTCGTTTCTTTTGAAAAACAACTAATAGTTTTCAAAAATACTGATGCACCCTCATTTTTCCTTGGAGCAACCAAACTAGTTTTTCCATTTCCAGTCCGCTCTCATCCCAGCCACCCAATTACAGCACTTTCAGAGCGTGGGATTGTTGTGCACTGAATTGCGGTTCAACACTTTCTCGGCATCGGAACCCTGATGCTGCATCAGTTCTTGTTTAGGCCGTCCGCGCGTCGTTCTGTTGAGTGGATGCTTAATGGCGGAAAGTTCGGCTGTTTCTTGTATCTCAGACGAAGCATCTCCGACGCGATCGCGAAGTCCGAGGCGTGAGAAAACACCGATTAATTGGGTTCTTCGCGGGCCGCGAGCGGAGAGGTTGCGCGGGCGCGCGCGCGCGAAAGAGAGAGAGAGAGAGGAAAGCACGGAGCGAGAGCGAATAGAGTAACGAAGCAAGTCGCGACGCCGAGTGGCGGGCGCCGAGCCGCGCGGCGGGGCTCAGCGAGGGTCGTTCACCCCGCGGACAAAGCAGACGCGGCGGCGCCCGGTAGCGCTTGCGGTGGCGGAGGCGGCGGCGGGGGTGCTCTGTTCAGAGCCCGATTTATGCACAGACTGCGATGGCCCAGTGATAAAATCCTTGCCTCTCTGGCATCGTTGACCGGTAGGTCTTGGTGTTCGAGACCCGACAGAGGGAAGGGGGGTGGACACTAGCTCTACTTCAATTTTTCTATAGTGGCCGATGACATTAGTTCAGTGTCGTTTCAATTAATTCGCGAATGAATTCGCGCGAATTAATGACTTTTTAATTAATTGGTGAATGTCCGACTCAACGGATCTCATGGCCTCAGAATTGTGCTTACCACGGTTAAAAAGATTAGTTTTATAAGGCTGGAGGTGTAACTGATCTAATGTCATCTACCACTATAGAAAAATTGAAGTATACAATGCTGGGTTGAATTCAACCGCTATTTGTAGAAGATTTTTTAGCGGCCGGCTGCTCTGATCAGTGGCTTTTCGTTGTTTCTTCAACGCCAGGCGAATGCAGCGTCCTTTCACAAACGCCAGCAGTACCCTAACAAACGGGCCACGGACCGCATGTGATCTTTC
The DNA here is from genome assembly GCA_031308135.1 of Acheta domesticus. Lineage (NCBI taxonomy): Eukaryota > Metazoa > Arthropoda > Insecta > Orthoptera > Gryllidae > Acheta > Acheta domesticus. The sequence continues at coordinate 80,398,431 of JAHLJT010009436.1, read as the reverse complement.
CTTCCTCATCCTTTTCCCCTCCTTTACCCTTACGCACTTACACTCCCATGCACTACAATACTACACAGAGCTTTTCACACGCTTTTCACGCTTAGGGCGGTGCCCAAATCATGGAGATACATGGAGAAGGAACATCAGCAAACCGACGTGTAGGTCTTACGTTCTAGGAGGAGGGACACTGCTACCCTAAGGGATGTATCATATACTATACTTACGAGATTAACGATCAACAAGTAATTGACACGCATGAAAACAAATTCACACTCACCCCACTGTTTAGTATTACGGGTGTTCGTCAGATGTGTATCCAAGGATATTCACCGTGAAAACAGACCATGAAAAATCGAAACTTTCTAATTGTAATATTTTTGGCCATTGGTGGCACTGATACCTGTCGAAGCTTCATAAATGTAGTGCAATAAATAATGTCGACGAATATTAGTTAAAAACTGTTTACGTAACTTATTTGAAGGCACAATAAGAAGAGCAGAATAATAATTTAATTTCTTCATTGCGTTTAACGAGCACGGGTGAACGTTTAAGGAATACATTTAGAAGCTGGTGTACCGCAGTGTATCTGCGGTTACTACAAAGGGGACTTTTGTGGTTTCTCAGGACCACCAAGTAAAATATGGGAATACTAAAAGAAGCAACTTAAGAAAGCCATTTCGTATTATTATTATTTAGAGACATCTTTTTAGACTGAATTCACGTCGAAATTTTGATCCTAGAGAAATTGATTCCTGGTAACAGACATAAGAATGAAACGAGATTTCCAGCGGTATTGCGTTTATTAGTTGTATTGAGGAAAATAATACATAGTCAAAATGAAAATGACATTAGTATCTATATTACATATTTCATTCGAAGCAAAATGTCAGACGAAATTCAACAAGTTTATTTTCCCGAGAGGGAAAAAACAACAAAAACAACAAAAAAAACCTCAACAACACGAGTGGAAAACAGGAGCTTTATCGTTTGACAAGACCATCAAGCGAAAGGAGTAGCACAACAATTAATAATCTTGCAATGACATTTTCTATACGCTTCAATGAGTAATACTTTTTTTAAAGGGATTTTGGAGTCAACATGTTACTTGGTGGAAATAACATTTAGCGACAGATATAAATATGAAACAAGAATAGATGAGAATTTAAATCTATTTACCATTATTGGAGTAACAATTTAATACGATACGCGCTTTTGAAAATGAAGTGAAATTAGTATTAATTTTTCAGCATTCGAAACAAAATGAACAACACTCATTCTCTTCCAATTGATAATGATATTTGGCGGGAAAATTACGACGAAAAATAACTTACGCACAATGTTAGTGACGATCGTTAACTGCGGGAAAATATTAGGAGTTTACAGCGGGAAAGCAACCGGAAGGGCAGGCTATTTTTTTGCGGTTGGAAGCCAGGCAACGCTCCGCCGGGTGCCACGCACATTGTGGAAATTCCTTGTGCGTGATGAAGCAGGCGTGAACTTTGCGCGAAATTTATTTTTCGTATTCTTTTCGACTTTTGAACCACTCCACCCTCGCAACTACTTGAGTCACCAAGATGTTAGGCCTTCATTGTATCATAAGTCACGCCTGTTGTTTTTTTTAAACGAGCTCATTAACGATAAGATTGCTAGCAAATGAAAATTTGAGTATTAGGCTAAAAACTCATCGGGGCACTGACTATATTCGGGATATTTTCAAGACGGTATTTTAAAATGGCACGATTCCGTATAGCTATTTTTGTAAGTTAATTTAGGAATATTTCAATGAATAAATACTCTTGACAACAAAACTCAAAAAAAAAAAAAAATTGTAATTTGCTGAGTTAATCTAATTGGAACGAATAAACGTAAGGATTAACATGTAAGTGACGAGTGACTATTTCAAGTTGAGTATTGAAATAAGTTTTTTAATGATTTTTCATAGTAAGAAATGCTCTTCGAATGCAAGAAACCATATGAAGAAAATCGAGAAGAATGTTTTGATGTACCGTATTTGCATCACTATTCTTGTAAGGAAATAAACCTCAAGTAGTGTTGACGTCTTAAATATAAATGTTTTGTGACTTCAGATTAACGCATTATCTGTAGGGGTAATTAATTGCAGATAAAGGAACTTATTTTTGTTTTCTTCGGGCACAGACATCTACAGCGCGCAGAGGCAACATCTGACTTCGTTTGCTCTTTTGACTCGTGGGCTGATCAGCCAGATTCCCGCGTGTTGCTGCTGCTGCGTCTTCATAATAGATCTCTGGCCGCATTATATAAGCGGAGCGGCCACAACGCATCTCAACGCCCTTGGACTCCAAACCCCGAGCACTGTGCAAAACGATTCTTCAAACTCCTTGCGAAAACCATGGCACGTTGCAACTAATTTGTACGGAGTACATGAAGACCATTTTTAAGTAAGACATGACGTCAGGGTAAAGTCATGTGTTATCAAAGTAATGTGTTGAGTGAGAATTCAGAAGCAAAGTCTTCATCGTACATTCTTTTAGCATTATTTATCTAAATACTAAGCTCAAGACCTGATTTTCATGTTATTGACGTCGAGTATATTAAAAATTAATTGATGGCTCCCAGTTCCGTACTTAGTGACTTAATACAATCTTCTCTTAAATATATGTATTAATATCATCGTGGATAAGGATGTTCTACGATCTTAAAACCAGATGTTGGTGAATTTTCGTTAGTAGCTTCATAACTGGGTCGAATTCAACCAATGTCTGGAGGAGAACTCTATCGACGGGCTACTCGGATCGGTGGTTTTTCTATCAATATCTCAATACCAGGCGAATCCTGGAGCAGAATTTTAACAAATAGGGCAAGGGTCGTGTGCGACCATTTCTTCTTCCTTGTTCCCTCCTTGAACACATATTTACACTTATATCCTGGAGCATTCTTAGGATTCATACAGGATGCGTTGCGTAAGCGAAGATTGTTTTCATTCCACTCATCAACCCCTCGATTCAGATTAGAGAAAATTGCTAGTAAATCGCACCCTGAGAGTAGATAAACTACTAAAAGTGCCTCTACAGTCTATGTTAACACAAACAATGTTAACTAGCAAATGTTTAGACGTCACTGTCGACACCGTTATTCAATAACTGTCTAGAAACACTGCCCGTGCATAGGCACCTAAAAATTGCCCTGGCATAACCTCAGAGAAAGTGATAGAGAAAGAGAAACTGCACATTACTGGAAACAGATTAAGTCAAGAATTGTAAATATTTATTATTTTTTCTATTAAATCTATTATTTGCATCTCGATACTTTTGGTTTTATCATTCCCTCATGGACACTATTGTCAGTTTCATGTCTTACATGAAACGAGTGTGAATTTTACAGGAACTTCCGAGCAAAGGGAGAATAATTTAATAAATCAAGGGCTTAAATGTTACATCGCAATTACCTGATCTAGAGTAAAATGGATAAGCAGGAGTAGTCTGCGGAATCTAGAGATTTTTTCAATAATTAATTTCATTTTCAACTCTTGATGGCTGGTAAATCCAATTGGGGACTTCCTGTATTGACTTCACTGTTTCATTGAACAAAATTCAGAAAGAAAAATAATATCCCTCAAATAATGAATATTGATTTCATATGACTGTGGACTTTTTGCAGTGTCTGTATCGTGCGTTTCATGCTTTTTACGACAGATTGCACTAATACAATTGTTTACCGAGTTAGCCTTTTGTTTATGCTAAAGAATATTTGTGTTTCCATTTACTGCATTCTCTGAAGTCACCGAATGAAAGCGTTTCCAAACCAACCGTGCATAATGCAGGTGGACCTACATTGAACACTAGTTATCAGCAGGAGAAAGGTACGAGGCTCGTCCAGAGAGCGAGTTTCCCTCGGTCGTCAACCCAAAGAAAACAATTTCATGGAAAAACTTTATTGTAGCTGTAGCACATACAGCACATGATCACATGGTCGGCCGCGCACGGCTCTCCACACAACAGATCTTCTGTAGCAGTTCCGCTGGGAGCTGTTTGACCAATCACCTCGTAGTCCGAATCTCGCCCGAAAAAAAAGTACCACCCCGTAGTCCGAAAAAAGCTATTTCTATCTTTTATTACATATCAAGAAATTTCTACCCGGTCAGCATTATGTGTTTCACAATGTTGCAAAGTTGCAGATGGTTGTCAAACAGAGGAGCCTATCCTTGGCAGCAGTCTTCTACGCTGCACTATAAATATTGATACTATGGTATGACAATGTCTCAATTCTGATTGTGATTATGTGGGATAATTAAGTGAAACATGTGGTGTATTTGTTGTTATACACTTTTTCGAAAACCGTTTTCTTTTTTGTCGACAACGTACGAAACCTTACGTTCTGGATGCGCCTCGTATCTTTATGTCTGAGAAAACTACACACGAATTCATATGCAATATGCGTCTCGTTTTGTTGACACGCCGCAAATTCGAGAATGACGCCAGGCTACCATTTTTGGAGTGTCGGATCCGAAGTCATCGCTGCTTATGGCCTGGTCCTTGTCCACGCGTCCTGAACAGCCGAGAGGGCGTGGGCTCAAGACGCGACTTGCAGCTTGCCGCCGCCGCTGACGCAAAAAAGGAGCGGCCCACAGAGGGCCCTCACCTCAAGGGCAAAGAAAAGCATTCAGGCGTTTAGCAATACACAGAAAAGAAGTATAATCTCAGTCTTACTCTTTTCACAGTGCCACTCTCTCAGTTCTCTCCCTTGCGAACTTACTACCAACACTTGCAACTCTACAACAATAGAAGTTAAAAGAGCAATGTATGAAAAAGTCTTTATGAAAATACAGCGTTGACTGTTTCTGAGAATTCAGAGTTCAATTCAATAATTCAAGTTCCTGACAATATTCTATTTGTTTGTTTCTTTCGTTTAAATCTAATTGTAAGAATTATACAAAAAATGGACGAAAGGCACAAGGTATACTAGACACGAGACACAACACCAAATCTTCAAATGAACAGAAACGAAACAGATTCGAAATTCTAATGTGTTAATATCAACAATAAATAACATAATTTAATACAAATAAAATTTAAATATAATACAAAATCAAATAAAATTTTATAAAATTCTACTTATCAATGAAAACCAATATGATATGGTCAATACTTTTTGTGACTGAATAATTTGATTCTTTATGTCACCAGTTCGGATGTGCCTATTGTGTGTGGTTTATTGTGAAATGTGAACAGGATACGATCTGACGCCACCGAAAATATTTTTGGATTCGAAGAGAGTATTTCTGAAATATTCCTCACAGAATCAAGACAGAACCGATTAAGCTCAAATGGCTATTGTGATTTCTTAGATTAACACAATTCGGACTTCGCATTTTAAATTACCTGTGATTTAAAATAACAAAGAACAGAAAATCTTGAACGATGGGAACAAAGTTGTTTAACGTGACAGAAAGTTATTGCAAAAATGCTGATGATCAAAACCACTCAAAATTATTTTCCAAAAAGTAGCACGCACACTCCTCAAGAACAACAAATTATAACTCGTCAATAAATTCAATATTTTAACAAAAAAGTCTTCACGAATGCTACAAATAGCATTGGTACATAAAACACATTGTATATTTGTATTGACAGTAGCAAACTTCTTTACATACCAAGAACATAAAAAATAGCTGTGCGAACGCTACATGTGAAAAGCAATTATTTAATGGAGACTTACTGTCACATGACGTCAATTACGTCGTAATGAATATATAAGATTTCAGTCGGTACGCGCATTATGAGAATAGGCAAAATACCACCATTAAATATTTGCATTTTTCAGTGAAAATAGAAACTGACTCATTGTTTTTAAGTTTTTCTTTTTCCCGCGTTCCTGGGTATCTAACCAGGGAAACCAACGACACCTCTTACATTACCAGAAGCTTCATAGCCTTCTTTCAATTTCTGCGCGCATTTATAAAAGTAATATAGTACATAGGAATCCATTCATATTTCGAGTCGTTAATAAACGTACAAAATGGATACGACCGCGTTGATAAATCTATTCTCTCCCGCTCTGATACGAAAATGTGCGAGGTCCCCGTCCTTCCGTGATGAGCCCCACTGTGTGCGGGAAAGATTCGGCGCGTGGGGGCGTCTGCGAGAGCCGGCGGCGCACCCAGCGACAACGGCGGCGCGGCGCGGCGGCGGGCGTCTCGGGGGCGTTCAAAGCGAGCGCGCGGCGCGCGGTAGCCCCTCCCAGCGCGCTGATGTCACTCTTCATAAGCACCGGGCACGTGGGAGTTACCAGCGGGGCAGCGGCAGCCGGCTCGTCACCGTGAAATGCAAGAACGGCTCTCCGCGGGTCCCAAGTCCGCGCACGAGCAGCCTGCATGACCGCGCGGGCGGGGGAGGCGACGCGGTGCAAAGGGGCAACGAGAGCGTCCATGGAATAATAGACGGCAAGTGAACGTGCCTAGCAACTCGTAGAACAGTAACCAGCTTAGGTAGCGCAGGGCATTCATTGATGGCACTGCAGTGCCTGACCGGGAGGGCCTGGGTTTCGAATGCCGATGGTTGCAGGATTTTCGACACTAGCTTCATAGCTACGAATTCAGCCGCTGTTCGGAGGAGAATTCTAGCGCTCCACGGCTCTGATCGATAGTTTTCTGTGGTTTCACCGATCAACACCAGGCGAATGCCAGAGCAGTACGAAATAAATGGGCTACGGACTACACGCAATCTTTCCTTCCTCTTCTTTGATCTATCCTCACCCTTATCTTATACACACACACTTACTCGTACATGCACTACTCTACCGCAGATATTGGGAGACCAGACGGTAGCTTGGAGCTTGTCCCGCCTGGGGGGTGGGGGCTTCTGGTGGGAGATACCTGATTGTGAAAAAAACCCTGCAAGCCTGAGGGTAGACATCCACCACATTTACGAGACTAATGACCTTAGCATTTGACGCACCCGGATTCATCATTTAATCAATCGCACAACCATTGTTATCAGACATCAATTTCTACGCAATAAATTTAGCTGATTCGTTTTGTTCATGAACCATATTCCACTGAAATGTGATTGGTACCCAAGTAATATAATATATGAGTAGTCGATAATTGCAACATAAAACCTACATGAAAAATGAGAAGAGGGAAAAGCGAATTGGACACTGATGAATAATAAAGCGTATATTTTCCTTTTATCCCTCTTAAAATGCCACCATGTAAAATTGGAATAAAGAACCTATTTTACAAAACATTCTTGGACTTGTTATGGACTTAAGGCTGTAACACATGGATGCCACCAAAGTTTTCGTGTATTTGTCCTGAACCTATTTGGAAGGAAAGTTTCCATTCGTATGGAACGTGGACTCGTTGGGGGTCAGTTGAATACAAAGAGGAAGATATATCCTCCCTCTCCAGTTTAAAGAGGCTGAAGTTGGCAGGGTATGACATCCGAATGGAAACCAGCAAGTTACCTAACAGACCGCTAATTTCGACTGTGAAACAGCTAAAAAGCTAACTTCGAATCGAAATTCACATATATTTTCATAATCAAACATTGCAGTTGTCCGCACGTTGAGATGTGGGAAACTGTTTTGGGCTGATGCTTCGCGTATCTACTTGGACTTATAGAGAGTACAATGCAGGGGGCCGTCACGGGGTAGGGAAACCTTCACACCTCCCACCACTTTCTCGTATAAACGCTGGTGGGGACGCCCGGGGACGCCTGACTGGGTCCGCCATATCCGGGCCCGGAAATTACGTACGACTACTGGGATCAACAGTACCCTCTAGCGACCATTTCTGACAACTACCGAAGAGAACGTAACTTCCTGTTTCTATGTTTTGAAATTTATGATCGTGGTGAACCGTTTCACGAAGAGTGGCCGAGAGTGGCTGTGCAAAACGAATGCCCTTTTGTGGATACCTTTGTTGAGAGGATCGGAGAGGATACCCTTTGTTTCTTCCCTGCAAAATGCCACGACAGAGGCGATGCCAAATCTGTTTGCTTTTCCCAGCGATGTTCAAAGGTAATTGTGTTTAACACGTGCTCGATATGTTAATCTTATATTTTTATAATATTATATTGTTCATGCTTTTATAATTATTATTATTAATATTATTAGTACGATAATTTTCACATTTTTATGAATGTATTTCTATTACCATCACTATATTTTATGTGGAATAAATAGAAGACGATATTATTGATAATTTTTTAAATATAACTTCAGGTGTATTAAGGGGCTGAAGGCAATTGAGAGGATCGGAGAGGATACCCTTTTCTTCCCTGCAAAATGCCACGACAGAAGCAGTGTTGGTTGCCAAATTGCTGCAAGGCCAAATCTGTTTGCTTTCCCCAACGATGTTTGGAAGGTAATTGTGTTTAACACATGTGCTCGATATGTTAATCTTACATTTTTATAAAATTAAATTATATTGTTCATGCTTTTATCATTATTATTATTATTAGTAGTAGTAGTAGTACGATAGAAATACATTCATAAAAATGTGAAAATTATTACCATCACTATATTTTTTTGTGGAATAAATAGAAGATGATAATATTATTGATAATTTTTTTAATATAACTTCAGGTGTATAAAGTAGCTGAAGGCAATTGGCGTCCTGATGGCTTCCTGTTCATGGCGCACTGTAACTAGTGGTCGATATGTGTGCGTAGATCATTTTACACCACACATGATTAGTGCCTCTAGGAGAGTGCTGTGTAACGCAGTACCAACTCTCTTTTCTGATGTATGTTCTGAGGTACCTGACAGGATGCTCAGGGCATTCTTGCAGAGTGTACCAGAGGAGAGAGGTAAAGTATTCACTGTTTACAGTTATTGCACATTTGCTTTTAGGATGTTACGAGCACATTTTAATTTAACATTATTTTTTTGTCTCTAGTCTTTTCCTTTCATTCAAGTGAACAGAGCTTGCAAACTTTGGGTTTGGACTGGACCAGGCTGTCTTCAGTTATTGTGAAATCCACCAAACAATGGTGATTACATTCTTGTAATGGATGACATTACAATTTCTGAGCACAAAAATTGAATAAGCTGCTCAGAAATTCTGTGAAAAACATTTGTTGCATCTTGTAAACATTACTTGAAGCAAGTACCATTAAAATTGTATTAAATTCAATGAAATTAGCAAAACATACTTTAAAGATGACAGAAAGAAGTAAAAAGTGACTTGGTAGTCAAAATCGATGAAAAATGCAAAAAAGGGCATATAAAAATGGGGTCATTTCCTTTTGTTATAACAAGAGCTGGGAAGTTAATGCAATTGCAAGTTTTTTGTCAATGGTCATATTTCCCTGAAATTGTAAAATGTGTGTTTCATGGCAAAATATTGGAAATAAAATAAGAAATTATTTGCATATACTGCATACCTTGTGTTTTCAGAGCTTTTTGGCATATAAATGAATGTTTTTTCATATTGTTCGACTTCTTCGCTAAAATAACACAAAACCATAAATTTCCAAGTAAAAAATTTGTATTAATACAAAGCATGAACTTTCCTGTTGCTTCAAATATGTTAGTACAATGAGTAGATACTTTGTTTTTAATTTGCATATTCCCTGTCTCTGGGTGGCAAAAATATGTAATCTTGTTAAATATCTTTTTATGACCAAACATTTTTGTGGCATATTTGTATGCATATTTCAGTGCTAAAAGCTTGCATAAGCTTCCCAGTTCAAGTTATAACATAAAATGAATATCTATACTAAAAGGTACTGGTCTAAAGTGAAAAGATAAGGAATTACATTTCGTTCAAATCCACCCTCTAGTAATTAGCCTACTGTTGATAGTGAACTCTGATACAGTGAATTCTCAGTTATAGTGAGCTTAAGTCATTGGTCCTGTTTCATTTACATTACAAATTAGCATAAGCAATCCCTTACTTTGTGAATGCCTGCACAGGAAAACAGTTGTTGAATGGCGCTGATGAACATAAACTAGTGTTATACAGAATAAACTTTGTATTATTGTTTGATAATTGTCCATCACGTTTAATAATTTAGATTTGTCATTTAAAAATGAAGAGAACTCAAGTTCTACAGCTGAAAGAATCTTTTATTTATTTATTTTTAATGAGGTCCATTCACTAGCCAAATCAAACAAAAAGAAACTATCCTCATTATCTTCATGTATTTTTGAAGTATTTTAAGTATTTCTTTTTTAAATACACCGATTTTATGTATTTAAATACTGCCCAGCCCTGTTTACATTTTATTTGCAATGTATTACATATTCTTTTAAAATTATTCATGAAAGATTAGAAAGACATTTAGTTCAAATGTACATGGTTAATCTAATTTATAGAACTTACAGAATTCACTCCACAAAATATTATTAAAGTTTGTCTCCAGTTTTCCCTCTCATGTTGGATGGGGTTTTTACCAGAACTAAGCAATATTAAAACAAAAGGCACTGATCCACATTGGAATGTTTGAAACAATGCTCGGTAACTCGCAGATTTTGTAAATGGTCAATTGTGTGAAAAAGATTAAAGAACTTGTTTTCAGCCACACAAATGTATAAAATTTGTTTACTGGCTAGCTACAGTATTTGTCCATCCTAGTTATGCAAGAGAAGCATTCGATTAAGACATTATTTTACTAAAAACTTTGGTGTGTATTGTAAGTCATAGTTGAACAGTATTAGTACATATTTATGTTAATATTATGTATATCATTCCATATAAATCTGAGCATGAATAAGAGCTTGCACTGTAACAAGTGGGCAAATACAGAAGTATATATTTACTACATATCAATGTATTGACAGTATATGAATTCAATTTACACGTTTTGTATTTACAAATCTTAGTATGTTGATTCATTTCAGTGCTTTGAATCTTGGGCCAAAGGGTTTTGAGATTAATTGATAGGATCTTACTTATCTATGTTTGTATGTTATGACTAGAAAAGTTCAAGTCGATCACTCAATTGTATTTTCCTATGTTTAACTCTTACTGTTTGGTAACGGTGCACTTTATACTTTTCACATTGCAACTCACTTTAGGCTTATTGCAATATCCATATATCTGTGTGTTTTTTAATTGTCATCACTGTATGCCAATGAATTATGCTATGTTTTTGCTGCTTTTTAAAATTTCTTTTTGAATAGATTGTCAGGGTTTAAATATGTATGTAGGGAGCCAACAGAAAGTTGAATTAGTGATATTTCACAATTTTTGGATGTATGTGTTTTGTGCCTTTGTATTATGTCTTTGTATTATTCCATGTTTAATTTGAAAATAAATGTTAAAATGTGAAATCACTTTCGTTTATTTTGCATGTTTATCCTAGATTTCTTTCCCTGCCTTCAAATTCCTAAATAGTGTAACATTTATTTTGTTCTTAATTCATCTGCAAATCATATGTACTTATAAATAAATTCAAAAGTCAATATAAATAATATTGGAAGTGAAACAGAGCTGTACTCTCTTGACACCGGGGTCGTCTTCGCTACTCGTTTTGAGTGGGTCGTCGTGATTGGCTGATTCGTATTCCCGGCATATTTTTAAAGCTTCAACGCTATTGGGGCCCGCGAATGGCGGCGTCCCCCACTCTCTCTGTCGGTTCCCCCCACCATGTCAAATAAGAGCTCTCCAATATACATTGAGTGCCGTCTCTGTTATATACTCTCTGGTACAATGTTTGTAGATCAGCTCCTAAGACTTGCAAATACGAGTGGATGTAACCCACATGCTGAAGAGCGAATTAATTTGGAATACATTACTTCGTACACCTATTAGGGAAGTGGTAAGACAATGAGAGTCAAGTGTAAAGTGCGTAAAGTATTCTGATTAATGATTATCTTCTATTCAAGAATCTTCTTACAAAGAAACAAATTGGAGGTACCTCATGTTACTCTTAGTCTCATGAGCCATTAATTAGAAATAATGGTTTAAGTAATTTTTGTGGGCTCTTATTCCGGTGTAGATTGTTACAAATTTCAAAAGCACGCAGAAATTGAAAGAAAATTAACATCGTGTGACAACAAGCCTCTAACGAAGAGGTCACCCGCCATTAAATACTTGCTATTTGCGTGCTGCGTTGTGAATATTTTTTGGTACTTTTGGTAAATAAAGAAACATTTTGTGTGGTTTTCTTCAACAATTTTGCTGTTGCTGGCTATAGTTATATTTTATTTAATAAGCGTAATTTTTAATAACCTGAGAGACTACTGTTTGGGAAGTTTGTCGCATATCCTTTCAGTGATTCTTAGCATTCAAAAGTACATTGGCGATGTGTTTGTTTTCGCCGACGTGAAAAGCGAAAGCTGCTGTGTGACACGAACACGCGCCATCGTCACGAACGGCGTGCCACGGGGAGGCTGGGAACATTCTTTCCTAGGAACAATTTTTTGGCTCGCTCTCTGGGAAAAGTAAGTTAGTACGTCCATATGGTTTATTGACATTCTCATTCACATGAACAACGCCTACAGTGAAGGCAGAAGAAGAAGGCAACCGCCTCGGGCCTCGTCTCCCAAAATGGGGCCCCATCTGCCGCGTACCAAGGCTATACCTGCCGCGCTTCCCCCTGTCCTCAACTCCCGGGGCTCCCCAGCTATCGGCGCTTCCCACCTGCTGCGGCTACCCACCTGCCCTCATATCCCCGCCCCCGGGTCCCAGATGGCCTATGCCTACCCGTCGGTACGCGGTATTATTTAATTTCTAGCCACTTAATTCGCCTTTCCTAGATTTGCTCACTCGTGTTTAGTCTCCGCCGAAAATTAACAGATCAACATTAATTCGATGGAATGAAGTTATCTGCACGGCAAAACCTAACAGAGCGCTTACTTCTTTCGCATACAAATCTACTACGGAAATGCTCACACCCAGGATGCAATAATAATTCATAATAAACGTGCATTAGCTTGACTTAACTCTGATTAGATATTCTATTTCGGTGAGTATAAGTGTTCTGATTGGAGTAAGTGCAAATCGAAATACCATTCCCAAGATTGTTTTCGCGTGTTGTTTCGAATTACGTTCGCGAAAACTATATTTTGCGACGCCAAACAATCTTATCAAAGAAGAGTTGTTTTAGACAGCCACTAGTAAAAGCGATTCTTTCAGGGCATGCATTGCGTGATAAAAGTTCAATTTTAATAGCACTAGTGCTGAAAGTGAGACCATACTCAAGTGTTCGGATAAATCAGTGAATTCAACAAAGAAAATAAAATACTTTCGTCTGACCGCATCCACTATCTTAATAATATTATCATTAAGCTGCGGATTTTTGCTTATTTTCCTGTTTTTATCCTTCAATTAAAAACGCAGTATTTTATGTTACTTATTCATTTTGAAGCATTAGGTGTATTAAAATATAATACTACTAATGCCTCAAAATGAATAAGTTACCTAAAATACTGCATTTTTAATTGAAGGATAAATATTTGCAAATAGGCAAAAATCTGCAGCTTAATTATCATTAAGCGATTCCAACACTTGAATTAAAATAAAATGAAAGTCAGTAAGGCTGTCTAAAAAAATAGTGTATGACGCATGTGGTGAAACGATTGTATTTTGCTCTTAGGATTCCGCAACTCGGACTCTCGGCCTGGTGTCGCAACATTTCTTACTCGCAAAATAAAATGTAACTTTTACCCCTCGTATCATAAATAACAATCTTCTGCCATAAACAAATAAGTGCGTCGAGTGCGTACCAGAGCACGCTGCAAGATTTTTCTGGGCGTTATTTTAATGAAAAACGAACACAAGAGTTTCTTTGGTAAATCAATTCAAGTTGCTGAACCGTTTGCGTTTAAATTTGAGGAAAGCGGAAGTGATGTGGGAGGTATGTAGAATAAACACACGCACCTCCTGTGCAAATAATATTCATTATTCTAGAGTAATAGGTTGTCAACTGTGAGAAGAATAAAATTTTGTGTAACAAAGATAGAGTTAATATTTTTTCAGAAATACGCGTTAGAGTGAAATATTTCAATAATTTTGATGTTAGTCATTGTTTAAGTACATAAATACGACAAGTCAATAGTATCATGAGTATAAAGGACAGAAATGACGGAAGTATCTCGGGACAGATGGACGAGTGAGCAGGTGGGCATGAGGGCAGGTGCGACCTTTTAGTTCTGCTTGACAGGTGGATGAAAGTAGGGACCGAGACCCTCTCTGAGAGAAAAACTGTTGACCACTCCCGTGGAGTCTTGCTGCAGTACAAGTGTTGCGTAGTGCGTACAAGTGTTGTTCTCGTTTTACGCGGTCGACCAGAGGCATTCTGCACAAACACCGCGCGGCGACAGTCGCCCTTGTCCCGGGGAGCTATATTTAGCGCGAGCATGCGCGGGCGTTTGTTGGTCAGCACGTGGGCGACAGGGCTTGCGGCGGAAGGATCCCAGACATATCCAGTTCAATGTAAAGGATGGGAACTGAGAAGCACTGTTTTTCATGTGTTGTACTCTAACACTTCTCTAAACATTTGTTGTTTACGAATTCATCAATAAACCACAGTTTCAAAGAGAACGCTTTGTTATTTTTGTAAATGATTTCCCCTTCGCGCACATGTATGCAGGACATCGTACATTGCTTACTGTGTTCTCAAATTTGTTAGATCACAAGCTTGTAATCAGTTCTATTGCATGAATATACCCTTCATTCAGAAATATATTTGTCTAATGAATAAAAATTAAACTTGCGACCTACGTAGCTAATTTATTGTAATTTTTCATCACCTCTTCCTTAAACTCGCTTTGCTTTCTTCACATACGTAGTTGTGTAAATATTTTCTGAATTAACAAATGTTTGGAAGGAGAAACATAAATAACTTGAAATTTAGAGTTACAGAATCACAATTTTTAGCATTTCATTGGGATGTCAACATTAATGATCATGGTTCATAGGCGTGCGGGTTAGACAATTAATTATTTCCAATAAGCGCATGGAATAGTTTATGGTATCGTTACAGGGTGGCCACCCATTTCCTGATACAAATTTCGCTGACTTTTCCCGGTTTTCCAGCAATTTTTTATATTTTTTTCGCAAACGATTTATAAAGAAAATATTAAAGTTACCATGATAATAATTGGTTAGCTCTCGGATTTGGACATCGCCGTGAAAAAATACAAATTAACAATAGTTTCTTACCAAATAAAAATTAAGCAAAAAATAACGCTGTACTAAGTTTTTAAGGAATAATATAGTTTTAAAACCCTCTCAAATTTTTCATTGATTTCTAACGATTTTTTTTTCAAATTCCCTGGTTTTTTCCTGACTTTTTCAGAGCAATTAAATTCTCAGATTGTTCCTGGTTTTCCATGTTTTCCAGAAAGTGGCTACCCTGCGTTAGATACCCAGGAACTGGGAGAAAATATAAAAACATATATATTGCTAATTTCCAATGGGCGCAGAAATTGAAAGAAAACTATGCATCCAGGACATCTACGAGAGTATTTTCTTTGTTGTTCTTGAGCAGAGTGCGTGCTTGCGTGGTTTCGTTTGCTGCTGCAGAGCACTAACACTGGAAGTAGAATTTTCAGACTCCACTGCTTAATTTCGTTAGATAAAAAAACTTTCAACGTAACACTACCGATGAACAAATAAATTAAAATATTTATTTGTTCTCTCTTAAATATCAACAATGGATTTGTTATATTAGTATATTTACAATAACATTAAGATATCCGATTATAAATAATAAGAGTAATTCTATCAATAAGTCCCAAACATAATTAATATTATTTGCCCCTGTGTTCCGTATAACACTGGAAGTAGATTCTACTCATCATCTCTCCTCCTTCCCAAGTTTCAAGACAAAGGCTTTGAACATTTCCTAAAAAAAATACTGTTAAAATTATCACTTAAATACGCTCACAAACATATTTCTTCATAAAACTCTTAACGCCGATAAAGACCTTCAAATTGCAGCGCGTCCTGGCAACCACGCAACGCACACCGCCACTCTCCTGGCAACCATGCGTCCGCGGTGGCGCGGGCGGCGCGCGGCGCTCGGCCGGCCGACTATCGGAGCTTTCACCAGTTACACAACGCTTAATTAACTCGAATGCGCTCAGTGCACAGCATGTTGCGGAGAAACCAAACTTCGATTTCATCTCACCAATTCTCTTCCTAGAAAACTTCTAAAACACACGTTCCGGTCATAAAAGCAAACGTGTCGGTTGCTCTGAGCAATTCAAATCGCGCGCTTTTAATGTTCACAGTGCCGCATTGAATCGCATTGTCGTGCAGTTGTGAAAGGCGACAATGAAATAAACTTATGGAGTCAAGATCTCCAAAATGTTGATGTGAAATGCCACATCTGGCAGGTGAACAAAGAACGACAGCTATTGTCAGTGGCTAGGGAACGGTCTTTACGCAACACATACGAGAACACTGCCATTTCAATGCACGTCTGACAAGTGCGAGAGGGATTAGGAGTGTGAGACTTAATCAATAAGCGAGTATGACTCACCTTGACTGTGGAGTCCGGGTCGGGAAACAACACAAAATTCACTGTGGAGCACTACACTTCACAAAGGCATCTGAGCGCTAAGGCATCGCGGAACGCACTGAAGAAAACCTTCCCCGCTTCCTGCTTTATAACAGTCATTGATACGCGCAGGACCTTGGGGAGGTGGCCCACATCTCCACAAACATTCTTCCTACCGCGCCACCAAACACGCCTCCCCTGCCAACCAATGACGGGGCAGGCGCCGCTCTCGCCTCATACTGGCGGCCAATGAGACGAAAGAACGTCACTCCAGGCTCGATTCCCCGACCGCCGCCGCAGGCTGGTCAGCCCGTTCGCAAAAGTGACGTCGAAGCCGTAGTAAACAAGCCCCCAGCCCTCTACACGTGCCGAACTTCTACGCACTACTCCAAGGCCACACGAAAACACGCTCGCACAATAGGTTACGTCTTCTGCACGTGCCGAAATTCGGATGTTTTCCTCGCAGGTGATGCGCAAAATGTTAAGAGCAAAACACTGAGTTGACACTTCTCTTCAACATTTCTCGGTAAACGTCATGACTTTGCTAGTTGTTGGGAGTATTTGTTGTCTTCAATAAACACACGGATCAGAAAAACAGGTTTATGCTACGCGCGAAGTACATTCCTTAATCACCTTGAGGTAATTAAGGTAAAAAGTTGTGAAGGGAAATATCAACATTTAAAAGTATCTACCAGGCAACATTTAATATAATAGATAACGTTTTTTTAATGAGTACTTTTGATTATCACAAGTATGTTTCTTGTATTGTGGAGGAATAATTTAAATTGGCTATTGTTTCCTTTTCAACTTTATCACTCCCAAAGATTATTTTGTTCTAAAATTTCACGGTTGTAAACAAAGAAGTGTGGTTTTAGCTAACAAACAACTCGAGTTGTCCTTGACAATGCATATAGATTGCATTAAATATTATCTGCTTAATAAATCTTTATGCGTTGTCAGTGTACTGTTTATATTGTGTCTATTTTTCTCGGTAAAGTTACTATGAATAAATGATTCTGGAACCCAAATGGTACATAATAATAGTGTCAGACAGGGTATTCCAATGATTTCATTCGCAATTGACCTGATGATGAAAATAATGAAACAAGTAAACAAAACATTCTCGACCATGTTTGTTTTGATTCCTACGATGGTGACCTTCCTTTGCTATCCCACATTCAAGCAACTTGAAGGCTGCGTGTTCGCGTCTCATGGCCGACTACTCTATACTCCGACACTACATGACATTTTCGCGAATTCCCTCAGACCTAGTCGAATGCTGAAGAAGTGTCTGTAAGAGGCAACTTGGCAACATCTCGACTCATTAAATCGGCCTTGTAATACAATGGCTTCTGTATCAATGTACCTAGATGGAATGTCTCACTACAAGGTTGAGAGAAAAGCGGTACAACGATATATGTTAAGCTTGAAACGTCCCTGAATCTTAAGGGACAATACATCACTAGGAAACTAATTTCAACTGTTTTCTGTTACAGAAAGGAAATACTGACATTCATTGCATTTTGTAGTGCTGAACTGTAAAATGACTACAAAATGGCTACATCTGGTCTGGTTGTCTTGTAATATTGTCATAAAATGATTACACCTTCTGTTTTTCCATCTACATAGTAGCATTATTTAGAACTGCACCAACTGCAACCCCGAGAGATGTCTAGAAATAAGCATCTCGTATGGATGTATTCCAGACAGATTCCCTGACTTTGTCTTTTACACACTGCAACAAGTCTGTTGATGAAAGCGTTTAGAATGTTCATCAGAAATTGCACCATAATTTTCCAGTTAAGATCTACTAAGTGAGAATTAAGAAGTGCATTTTTAAGGCCATGTTTCATCCTACTTGAAAAGCCGTTAACAATTTTTTTTACTATTTTCTCGCAGTTTGAAGAGGGACAGTTTTCCATATTTTGTCATAAATTATTATTTGATGTAAAAAGAAGGAAGCATACATGTATTAACCTCAACCATTGACTGTAGCACAAGATTTTTCTTATCTATATTCACAATTTTTCGAAGAGTCCAGTCCTTCCTCTTGAATTGCGAAATCTTATATGAGTATCCCCTGACAAAGGAAACATTTGTATTGTGTATCCTTGTTGAAGTCCAAGTAGGACCGCAATCATCATATAGCTACCTCATAATTTCCAATTAAATGAATTATAATATATTAAATGAATTAAGATTTAGAAGATACTCTATACTTTTTGGTATATCTCTTAAATTTATCGCTTGGTCTACAAATATAGATCGTCTTGATAGTCTGGTGTGGAATGATACGATCTGAGGCTTAGAATCTAGCAACGTCCATTCTTAAGTCTAGTAACATATATTGATATATTCCTTTATTGTTTTCTACATTTTTGAGAACATAACATCATCCTTTACATCAAAATATGCTAAAGGCTTTTGGTGATCTCTACACATGGTGACCTTCTACGTATAGGCGAAGCACTCATTAAGCTGAGAAACTAGAAGTTCGGATTTAGTCTTTGAAAATTTTAAATCTCTGACAAGATTATCCAACTCGAGTTACCTTGTTGGAATGATGTGGTATTGAATGTGTGGTTTTGACTATGAATTTTTGAATACTCCTTGACAAAAGATTCATTATCAGAAAATAGTATGAGTTAGTTCATATTTATGTTGTTTGATTTCAACCAAATGTTGTTTGATTTCATGTTTTGGGATTGGAATATCTTTGCTGAGGAAAAATTATTCCTTTGTCTCACTTTATATTTTTTATCACTTTCAAATCTACTTATCTCTTTTAAGTTCGCATTCGGTGGTTAACAGTAGTCCGTGAGTTCGGATATTGAACTGAGGCACGTCCACCTTGCACACTTTGTTTTAATATTAAAGAGGACAATCACTCCACGACTTCCATTATCTATAAGAGCCGAAGTGCACACTTTTTACATAAGTCGTGTCAAGAGAATGTCAAAGATCAAGTCAGGAGACGCCTATTTACTCAGTACTTAACACGATCACATGATCTGTTTTGTTTGCCACAAAGAAGTAATGTAGAGCGACGCATGACAAGCCCATATTATCATCTATTTCCATCTTGCAACCGTGACACAAAACCTGAACACCAAAAACCACACCAAAACTTCTGATATTTTGTGTCGGATGACAAAGTATATTTTTTAGAATCCATATAAAGTGTTTTAAAGTACTGTTCGTTCTTTGCGACATGTAAACAATTAATTAATATCAATACTTCTTATTAAATTCTTCAGCCTTTTCCCGTTAAGGTCTTTGAAGGGCTAATAATAAAACGTTCAGCAATATTACTGCATATTTCCCCCACATTAAGGAATATTTCCTCTTTATTGATATTTTGATGACGCTACGATATCATACATTTCGTGTACTATACGACTTACATCACCAGTTATTTAACAAGGATAAACCACGATCGCATTTGTCAATTTAGTATCATGTTTTCGAAAGATAAAATATATAAAATATGAGTGAAATTTTAAAAGTGCTGTTTGAATTTGGGTTAAAACCCGAAACTCTCTTCACCGGACTCATTTTAATTTTCCTGTTTTAACGAAGGTCAAAAGATTGGTGCCGTGACCAGAAACAACCTTGATCTGACTTCTTTGTCTCTGGGTAGATGAAATCTAAATAGCGCTCTGATTGAAGCGAATAATCATTGATTCATAAAAAGTATTTTGTAAAAGATATTGCTACAGTTCTCCAAGAAGCATCCGACAATTACTTAATCACTCTCACACCAGCATTACCTCTTGCAACAACTAACTGTAAGTGCGAACGCTTATTAACGTCAGGAAAAATGTAGTACGAAACGACAAAGTACGTAACAAGTATTTAAAGCGAATGTGTTGCGTAAAATCAAAATTCACTCTTTTTAATTAAACATTACTCTAAATAAATAAATTTGCACGAAATGAAACACAAATATCTAACATTAATTAAATAAACTTAAAAAACCGGCCTGGATAGCTGAGGGCGTTAAGGCTGAAGAGCCGTAGTTGCCTCAGCTCGAAAGGTCGCGGGTTAGAATCTCGCCTCGGGCATAGATGTTTGTGTTTGTGTTCTCCTCACAAGTTTTCCCTACAGGTTAAAAAACACGTGGTCGCTGTATGACCAAGATGTTGAAAAACTACCTTAAATAAACTAGTGGTGCTACAGAATGGCACAGAGTTTTAGTTTTCTATTTTCTTGGGTCTGTGCTAGCTATTCGGAATTGCCATTTACTCTATCGCCACCCAAAGTACATTTTTTTGACATTTCTTAATTTTTCGATTTCCTAATGGTACAACCGAAATGTTAATTTTAGAATATTAAAGAACAGTAAAACCTCGTCCTACATAGCAATTTTCTTTGAAAAATTTGGAGCCGTTTTTAAGAAAATGGCTTTTAAGCGCTACTAAAAATGCGAAATTTGAAGCTCTTTTTCACAGAAAGTTTTTGATTTTTCGAAAAACTTGATTTGAAGTCATTTGAAGCACTTACACTAACAAATACAACAGTGCTGGTAATGTGCGTATTAAAGGTTTGAGAGATCTTTCAAAAAAATTACATTTGTGAAATTTTTGAAAAAACTTCATATTAAAGCGTACAATTAGCACTATCCGTTCGAAAAGCTTGAAGAAAAAATTTGGAGCCATTTATGAGAAAATGGCGTTTGAGCGTTTCTGAAAATGCGGAATTTTAAGCTAGTCTTTGTAGAAAAAGGTTTTTACGAATACTCCATAGAAAACGAATTTTAAGCTAGTTAACATAGAAAAGAGTTTTCGAGAAACTTATTTAAAGCACATGTACTCATAAATGTAATAATGTAAACAAATTGCCGCCAAAGTAAATATTAACGACGTGAGAGACAATTCAAAAACAATTACATTTTTGTTATTTTTGAAAAAACATGTGTTTATGTCATCTCAGAGAGTAAATTAGTCACTATTCTTAGTAAAAGTTAAAAGAAAAAAACTGGAGCCGTCTTTGAGAAAATCTTGTTTTTGTAATTTTTTAAAATTGCACCTATTGCACGCAACGTTACGCGAAAACTACTAAAATTTTCAAAACAATGTACATAACCTTAATGAAAGAACCCCCTATGGAGAACAAATTTTATTTGAAGGAAAAATATCTTTCATTTTGTAGTTGGAAGAAAAGCCCGAAAAAAATTCAAACTTTTGAAATTTTCAAAAATTCATAGTTAACCATGAAAATCGGACTTATGCGATCTTAATAAGTGTATTTTACAAGTGTATAAGTGTATTCTTACAAGAAATTTCAAGAAAAAATTTTGAGCGGGTTTTGAGAAAATTTGAAAATGTCCGGGGGCTTCATGTGAAGTACCCCCAAATTTTGAAGAATGTTTTTCAAAATCGCGGCGCGGCGCCTCGAGTGAACCAGATCGGCCGGGGAATATTCATTTTGGATGAAATCGTACTCATGGTTTCGGCGCTACCGTTGTTCACAGACTGAGAGAGGCGGACGGACGGATGGACAGACGGACGGATGGACAGACGGACGGAAGGACAGACGGACGGAAGGACAGACGGACGTTAATAAAAAAACAACACTTTTTCGGTATCAGGGGACCCCAAAACCTGTATTTCCGTTGAAATCGCGAAATCAATTTTCCGCAGCATTACGTAACTTTCTCTATATTACGTATATACGGAGAATATACGTACGTATACGGAAAAGTAATATTTCATTATTTTTATCGGGTATAAACTAATCGTGTGAAGATTAAAGTTGCACCCAGAAGGTTCTCAAAAAGTCGTTGAAGGAGTGTTTGAAATATTGTCTTTTTTACACAGTGGAGGATTGCGAAAGTAGTCAATAAGTACTAACTCCCCCAAATAAGTATTAACTCCCCCAAAAGAAAAATAAGTGTTAATAAGTATTAACTCCCACAAAAGAAACTTTTAATACAGAACTGATTCACATGAATTTATTTCCACATTGCTATAATACACGGAATTACCTACATCGGTAAACGACGTAAGAGGAAAAATTGATCAACGGGTCCGGAAACTTGCTTATTTGCGTGAGCTTCCGTATTCTGATAGCATAACCTGTTCCAGCTAATTGCCAACTAATGTTCATACTCGGTACCAGCATTATAGGAAATTAATTCGATTCGTAATGGTAACTGTGAAGATCACGAGAATCAAATTTACTTTGACTAATATGTATGTAGTGATATCTTGTCTCGGAGATTAGAGCGAATTGATACACTACGAGCATATCCTTCTATTAAGTTTATTAGATCATGAGTTCTAAGATATTTCACCTTTTAATCAGTATCCAGTTTAGTTGGACTATAAAATCATTTCTGTTTTACTGAATTCTTTGTAAATGATGATCTCATTGAGGTGAAACTTTAATGAAGATAATCATAAATATATTATGTTTCATTAATGAAAATCAAAGAAGAGATTTATAACATTTTTTTCTTAATCATGTCTCAAAAACGTAAGAGTATGACACTGACACTTTTTCATTATCACACCATTATCGTCGTTCCAGGCATCCTTAGAAGAAAACCATATGCGATTCTTAAAACGTAGACTTAAAAGATTCTGTGACTTCGATTTATTGCCCTAGTCCTATTTCGTACATGTGGTGTAAGAATGTGTTCGTATTGCGTAGTTCTTTATGATACAATCGTTACTCATCTTTTCGTTACTCATAACTGCCTAGAAAGTTTCTTACTGATAACGCTTACGTGTCAATGAAACCAACTTCCCCTATTGATCTCTTGATCAAACAGGCAAATTTCTGAACTCTGAAGTTTTGAAAAGAGGGTAGTAAATACATTTCGTAGTCTTGTTAGGAATGATCAAAAATATTATTTAAAACATTGAACGTGTTATATCGATTTTTTAATCTTCTGAGGAATATTTTCGTTAAATTTTAGTGGTAATACATTCAAGTGCCGAACAATATTTGAGAAATTGAATGAATCTCGAAAACTGCGTTTCCAGAACTGTACATTCATGGAAACGAACTAAGCCAAAAGTCAGTCATAAATTTGATTTAAAATTTACCAAAATTTGTGGATTAATGTAGGTTCTAAGTACAAATTAATACCCGATTGATGTGAAAGGGTTTCACGATAATGATTGAAAGTCATCAGTAGACATTAAAAAATTTAATTTAGTAGAAATCGACTTAATTAATTTTTTTATACAGGGTCAACACATTTTTACTGACTTAGGACGTTGTAAGTACTGATCAATTGCCGCGGTCAGAGGTCTGTAAATTTTAACGAAACATTTAATGGGAGCACATGGGAAATGAAATAACTGAACACTTAAATCGTACATGTGTTACAGTATTCTAAGCAGCCATTTCTAAGCAGCCATTCTAAGTAGGCCATACTAAAGTAGTACTGTGAAGTTGAAGATGAATCGATTGAGATTCCAATAACATTGATATAGAAGCCATTCATCATATATTTCAAAATGACACATGTGAAAGCAAAAATGTTTCAGTGCAATTTATAAACTAATGATGATAATACAGTTGAATAAATTACGCAGAACATCGTCATGAAGGCGATGCTTGATCGACTTCCAAATACTACTCGACTAATGAATATGGGCCTCTGATTGAGGCAGTTGATCAGAGCTTCTTATGTTTTCCTACAATAAAAATGTGTTCACATTTTATTTTTTTACTTCTTTTATTCATAGTCGGGTTTTCTACATTTTAAAAATATTTTGAATTACATACACAAAATTTACAGTTTTTTTTCTCTCTGTCCAGAGGTTTTAATTTTAACAGTAATATATTTAAATGTGTAGTTAAATACTCGGAAATTACAATTGCACTGCATTTCCATCACAGCTCATGAACATCTATTAAACATTTCTCTCTAGCAGTGAAACGTTTTTCTTCTTGTAGTGAATTCAAGTGCCATAAACTCCACTTTTCTTTGGAGACAACCATTATTCTGTATCAATTTCTTCATCGTTAAATTTTAAGTCCAATGTTTCAGCTACTTTTTGCACACCGTATACCTTCTATATTTTTTCACTTTTTTCTAAATTCCTTCGTTTAACATTACTTTTATTCATTACCAACATTCTATTTTTGCTAAAAAATTTTCACATTTATTAATGATAAAGTGATGTAAATTTTTAATGCGTCTTAGTTCCTGCCTCAATCAATACATTTTTAATTAATTTCCTTTACACTTTTTACAACATATTCGTTATTTTCATTGCTTAACCCAGGTGAGTTTCCATTCATATTACTGGCATGTTGCATTTCTCATCCATCTATTTCCAGTTTCTGCTCATATGGATGCTTGTTTAAGAGTTTTCCTTCAAGTTATCTCATTGAAGTGCAATTCCACACCACACCCCATTACTCCACATTGGGAAATAATACAGTTACCGTCAAAAGCATACGCTTCATCGCATATTTCTCAAGATCTTAACTGATTCAACTTCGACTCCTTGGAGTCATCTTAGAATTACTTGGTCGCTTCATTTTCAGTTACTTCAAATTAAAACTAGTGATGTCGCAAAATTACATACCTTCTCGCATTATTTATAAATGCCCCCCAATATTATACTACAACATGAACCAGCAAAATCGTTTTCAATTAGCAAAAATTTCTCCGCGCCCAGACTCCCAACTCAAGTCCAGTCAGTTAACTCGCCGAGCGTTTTCCGCTAAACCACGCAGTTTTCTTTAACATTTTCCCTCAAAATCTCTGCAATTTTTACTTTCCCGTATATGTATGTATATACGAAGCAATATACTTAGTAAGGAGAAATTTATTTAATGCTGCGCGAAAAAATGGCGAATTTTTGCCCAAAAAAAATTCGTTGTCGGGCCGTGATAACGAAAAAGTGGATAAATCCAGTTGCTAAATTAAGAAAAAAGAATCCCCTAACATGTGATGTAGTCAGAACCCCTCTTTTGTGGGTCCTTGATACCGAAATACCAATTCAAAGGAAAACGTCCGTCTGTCTGTCCGTCGGTCCGTCCGTCCATCCGTCCATCCGTCTGTGAACACTGCTAGCTCCTAAACTATACGTACGATTTCTTCCAAAATGGATATTGCCCGGTCGATCTGGTTCGAGACGAAGCTTTCATATTTTGAAAAAGATTCTATAAAGTTTGGGGTTACCTTACACGAAGCTCCTTGGACATTTTCAAACTTTTCTCAAAAGCGGCTCCAAATTTTTCTTTAAATTTCTTGTAAGAATAGAGTAAAATGCACTTATCAAGGTGGCTTAGGTCCGATTTTCACGGTTAACTCTGAATTTTTGAAAATTGCGAAAGTTTGAATTTTATTCGGCGTGTTCCTTCAACTACAAAATTGCAGAGAGAGATTTTTCCTTCAAATAAAATTTCTTCTCCAAAATTAGTTTTTTCTTTAAGGTCATGTACATTTTTTTAAAAAAAAAATTGAGTACTTTTCGTGCAATATTGTGTGTAATATATGCAATTTAAAAAAAATACAAAAACAAGATTTTCTCGAAAACGGCTCCAAATTTTTTCTTTAACCTTTTGGTGGGGATAGTGCTAAATGTACCCTATGAGATGACATACACTTCTTATCGCTCTATTCTTTTGTCTTTTCAAAAATTGGAAAAATGTAATTTTTTTGTTTTGTCTATCACGTCGTTAATATTTACATTAGTGACGATTTGTTTACATTATTATATTTACGAGTTCAAGTGCTTTAATTAATGTCAAGTAAAGTTTGTCGAAAACTCCACAGGCTTCAGTGAGAACTAGCTCAAAATTCCGCATTTTCAGAAACGCTCAAACTCCATTTTCTCATAAATAGCTCCAAATTTTTTCTTCAAAGTTTTGGAACGGATAGTGCTAATTACATTCTTTAATATGACGTTAAGTTCGTTTGTTTTTTTTTCAAAAAAATTACACAAATGTAATTTTTTTTAAGATCTCTCATCTTTAATATGCACATTACCAGCAATTTGTATACACTAATGTATTTGTGAGTTAATGTGGTACTAATGACTTCAAAGGCAGTTTTTTGAAAACTCAAAAATTTTCTGTGAAAATGAGCTTCAAATTTCGCATTTTTTAGTAGCGCTTAAACATCATTTTCTTCAAAACGGCTACAAAGTTTTAAAGGAAATTTGCCATATAGGACGAGGTTTTTGTGTTCTTTAATATTTTGAAATTATTATTTCCATTCTACCATTAGGAAACGGAAAAGTTAAGAAAATGTCAAAAAAATGTAGTTGGGTGGCGATAGATGGCAGCTAGCATGAGTATGTGGCAATTCCGAATAGCTAGTCGAAATCGAAGGAAAAAGAAAACTAATAGGGGAAAGTCTGTGCTATTCTGTAGCACTACTAGTTTTCTTTAAATTTTCCTCTCTTATATAGCAACAGACGATAAAATGTATGGTGCGGTAGTCCTCTTTTCGGCAAACTCTCGTTTTTTTTCGAAAATTGCAGAGTTTACATTTTAAAACTACAAAATTGAAGATAAAGATTTTTACCTCAGGGAAAGTCCATTGGAAAAAATCAGCTTTTTAAAAAAGGTCATGTACAATTCTTTGAAAAATAGGTTTTGGGTGATTTGTGCTTGAAATGTATTTAATTTCTAAAAATAATTTTTCAAAAACCGGTCCAATTTTTAAAAAAATTTTTCCATATATATAAAATAAGGGACATTAAAAATAATGTCGCGTGAATCATTTTCCCTTACTTCTCTGAATTTTCGAAAAATGCAAATTTAGAAATAATGCGAGTAAGTATGTGCTGTTGTAGCACCATTAGTTTAACATTAATTTTCTATAGAAACGAAAATATTTCGATGTCATAACTCCATTCGTTCTAAATAAGTGTAAACCAACATATATATATTTTAAAATCAGCTTGAAAGAAAAATTATCATTAAACATCAAATTGGGTTAACACAACACCGTGAAAAAATCCTGATTGCGCCATTGCATATCAATAAGGATTTTAGGTCTTTCGCAATATGCCTCCTAACAAATAAGATAAGTAACATTTGAAGTGGAAACTTCCTTCAGGATCAGTTGCAATTGAAGAATTCAAACACTTCGCCGTTCTTCGTGGGCTCTTTTGAATTTTTTCTGCTGGCTGGTTCTTTTGAATTTTTTTCTGCTTGCTGCCCACGATGCCAGATATCAAACACGAACCCATCATTTCAAGGTCTTATTACATCATGCTCATCACCGTAAAATGAAACGCCACTGGAGACGGGTACGGACAATGCGACCGATTGATTATCGGCTGATTTCCTCCGGCGATAACATCAACAACAGGAAACAGATCGCGAGACCAGACCAACACGCAACCGCAGCACCTGGAGCCGTTCCAGCCGCAGCGGCACTAACAGACAGGCTGCGCGCGGCGTTCACTCCCTTACGACGCAGATGAGCGGCGAGGTTGCAGAGTAATTTCCCACCAGCCACGCCCCCTCGCCCCGCTGCGGCGCCTACCGCCCCTCCCCGCCCCATCCCAACCATCCCGCCCCACCTCTCCCCGCCACGGCTCCGTCGCAGCCGACAACACTGCCAACGCCACCACCACAGCCATCACCGCCACCGCCGGCGCCGCGCTCCGCCGAGTAAACAAGGCTAGAGGCGCGCCGCAGCCACAACCGCGGGAGAGGATGGGGGCGTGGGGGCTGGGCTGGCGAACGCACCGGGCGGCCCCGACGCTCAGCTGAGCGAGCGAGCGGCGAAGGTCGCGGCCGGTGGCGGTGACAGCGGGGCCCGGAGGGCTCCGTGTTTGGGGCGACGATGGTTTCGGGAGATTGTAGAGGAGGCGCTCTGGGATTATGTAAAATTATGGTAATAAATTTTGGATTGCCAAGTGTTTCTTAATTTTAGAGAAATAATTCAGGTAAAACGGCCATTGGTAGTTAAAGTTCTTAAGTCGATGAACATGCAATACTACCATTACTATCATTACCAGATGTTTTACAAACAACTTGTTTCCCTTAACTCCTTTTGTAAAAATTTCAGGCACAGGAAATATCATCCATTTTACAGAAGTGTGCCTCTATAGACACACTTCTCTGGCAAAATAAGCGGTAAAATGAGTATCAACAGTAACAAAGAAACGGAAACAATGAGGAATGTGTCAATGGAGTATCATGCCGAACAGAATAGTGATTATAGAACGGTATCTCGGAAACGAATACATTGGCAGGTTGGGGACTGCGACCGCTATTAACGCAAGGCGATAGCACCAAGGAAGTCGACGTCGGCAGCTATGACGACATAACAGAAGAAAAAACAAGTGCTACTTCCTTCCTCTGTGACGGCGGCGACGGAATAAGCAGAAGCACGTACAAAACGAATGCCAGAGTTGTCAGGAGGTCAGAGGCTCTAGCAATGCAAACGGAACAACGATTGCAACGCCATTGCTGTCTGCAATCATCACAAGCGCCAACGGGAGAAGGAATTATGGCAAGGGCGACGACAACAGCTACTACGTTGAACGACGGCAGCGCCATTAAAGCGGGAGCGTGACTAGTATTAATGGGAACTTGAGTGAGGTGGCAATGGCGGGTCAGAGTAAATTGCGACGAGGGGGGCGACGTGTGGGAGGGGAGCGGTGAGGGCAAAGGGAAAGATGGGATTGTTGTGGTCGATGAAGTCTGAGGGGCTCCTTCCCCTTCCTTGTCCCATCCTCTCCCTTTACACAATCACACATACAGACACTACACTACCAGATGCTATATCGGGAGACCGGTGCACCGCGGTGGAGAGCTTGGCTCGGCTGGGGCGGTGGCCCGTTGGAGAAGATACCTGGAGAGGGAAATCCCCGCAAGCCGTTGTAGGTCGGTGGTGGATCTCAACTTCCAGCAGGGAAGGAATTACCACCACATTCCTGGATAAACATTCGCTACACTAACGGTACTAATGATCATAGCAGTTGAAGTGCATGTCAATCAACTGATGGTGTCGATGGGATTGAATTGGTGTGGTGGGATCAGAGAGAATAGTGGAGGACAGAAACGATTAAGGTGGCGGCAACGGAGGGGTCCGGTCCAACCTGCGCGCCCGAATACGGGGCGTCGGCGCGGCCACGTGCCGTCGCCAGACCCCGCCACGCGCCGCGCCGCGCCGCGCCGCGCCCGGTCCTGCCCCCGCCGCGCCCCCAGGCCAGCGTGCGGACGCACCCGCGGCGCCGCCCACGGGGCCTTGGGCGGTGCGGCGGAGGGGGCGGGCGCCAGCGACGCACTGCTGCTGTTTACACTTGCTCTCGGATTCTTGTTTTTGGTTCTACGCTCTACCGCGTCGGGCTAACTTGATCAGTCCCGCCGAAATGATTACAGACTCTCGGTGATGGGATTTCACAACGTTATCGACGTTCTGGGAGCATGCAGTGAGTAATTTGACAGCCAATGTTTACGTTCTTTATTATGAAACGGAGTTGTTTTTCGACCAAATGACATTACGTGGGTTTGTAACTGCGTCAGAGAGGCTATAAAATGTAGGAAAGCACATTCAGCGGGTGTGTGGGTAGGGGCGTTAAAAAAAAAAATCAAAATGCACCACTTGAAGGATTTACGAAATTTAGTATTTTATTCCGTCTACTGATGACATTAGTGTTGAAATTGATTTTGTCTTCCTGATTTCTGAGTGCTATAAGAACACGAGCGAATCTTTGCAAATTCACTTATCAACAGGTCATTTCAAACACTGGAAGGGCCATGATACCTTTAAATAAATCAGTCAATACTTTTTACACTTATTTTGCTCTCATACTCGTTAAAGGCTATTTCATCCAGCTCGGTCTCAGTTGAATGCAAAAATGTGAAACTGACTTTGAGAGGATCTTGTGTTGCAGCAATCGACACGTGTTGATCATTATGAGACAGTTCTAGCACGTGAAGCATTTTGCAGTATTGATAACTCGACGCCGTGAAACAGATGAGGACCAGGAATACATATGAATGATATTTTCATGGTAATCAAATGATATCATTAATACGAGATCGTGAAGTCGCTTAATTTATTCGTGTCACAACACGACTGTCACAACAAACCATTATCAACGTGTACGTTAATCAATTGATTGAATTCTGAGAAAACGCGACCTTCAAATTTGACACAGTGCCGTAAGTATCCAATGTCGTAAGTTATTTTTATTCAGGGCACGAGAGACTGTCTGGGAAGAAGAGTGAATCGATAATGGAGACAACTGTGATAAGCAAAGGAATCTTTCCAGAGGATAATTCAGGGAATATTGTGACACATAACCGCTTAATTTTTTAATCGGAAAAACATTATCATTAAAGTCTTATAGTTTCGTAGTCAAAAGCAGATCAATGTTTTGAAGTGGCCTATTGGAATTAAATGTCCAGCCAAGAAGAGTCAACGCGCTAGCTGAGAAGTAATGGTAATTCCATGGACCATCACCATTAAAGAAATGACTTTAAAATAATTTTGATACCTTCTGAAGTACTTTTTTCAGGTTAGAGACGCTAAAGACTTCAGGTTCGAAAGGCAAAAGTGATCTGTAGGTAATTTGTATAGGTGAAGAAAGGACAAAGGTGTCAAAATATACTCACGTCCCCCCTCCCCCCAAGGGGCCGCATCGCGGCACCTGTCAGGATGACCCCCTTTTAAAGGAGGACCTGAACATTTTTAAAGGAGTCCCTTAGCCTTACGGAATAAAACATTTTATTTCTTGGAATATGTTCAGTCGCTGATTTTATCCTTTTTTAACCTGACAATTTAGGAAATTGTTGTGCAACATTTGGAAAGTGACTCTCCAAACCACCAGGCAACCATAGAAATGGATTGAAATGACATCAATTGCATTTATGACGGTTTTTTTAACAAAATTGAATTGTATCATTCAAGTTATAATTTCATTTGCACTGTAGTATGTTTTATTCATTTACTAAAGCAATATCATATGTATAAAAAAAATCAAAGGAAAAGGGAGCCGAAATGAACTGCTTATGCGAAAGGATGAATATGAAAAAGGGTTGTGTCGTGTCGATAGCTGTCAATGCGTTCCTTCCTGGACCCCACGAGGACTCGGGCCCTTGCGCAACACGCACTTGAACTTGGAGCGTCGCTACGATGCGCCCGTTGATCCACAGTGCAGAGGCAGCGTCTGTTATCGCTCCGCGCATCCGCGTGGCCTCAAGGAACTCTATAAAAGGCTCTTTTGAGCAGACCGATAAACCGATGACGCGCTTCTTTCTCGCACCTTCACGCTCACAGGCTGAGCATCGAAGCGATCACCGCCGCCGCCGCGGCTGCCGTCTGTCCCTGCAGCTCCCTGCCGTTCCCGCCGACCAGCCACCTACGCCAAGAACTTTGCAATGAACCAACTCAATTACTGTTGTTCAACTAAATATAGCCCAAAGTGACATTGTTAATTAGTTTTAATTAGTATATTTAAGATAGGCCAGAATTCCGTTGCAAAAGCCTAATCGGCTGATGCCAACTGATATGATAAATAAAATTCCGCCTCCAGGGTAACTGGAGAAGGGAAAATTGAAAAAAGCCACCCTCGCCGAACCTGCCGTTTAACCGCCCCCGCCTACATCCATATTTGTTTTACCCACCCGCTCCGCCTCTGCCCCACGAACTGCCACCCCCCTTCCCCACACCGTCACTCATACACTCCTGACCGCGTTTACCACAGCCCCCTTCGTCCCCGCCTTTCCTCGCCACGAACTCCACCCCCTCCCGACTCCACCGTCGTTCCCGTCGCAGTCTTCTCGTGTGCTCGTCACCCGCACCGCGTCCACCGCCTCCGTCGCCGTCGGGGCGCCCCGCGACTCGTGTGACGCGTCTGTTTGCCTGCGGCTATCTCTGGAGCGCGTTGTTTTGCACAGCCTTGTCTCGTCCGCCCACCTCCCCCTCCCCGCGGCGTGCGAGGCGGGCGGCCCGCTGGGGCTTCGGGCGGCACGTGGCGGGCGCGGCGGCGGCGGCGGCGGCGGCGGCCGAGGTCTCTCAGGGCCACGGACGCGCGCGGGTGGTGCGGACACGGCGCGCCACGCCGCGGCACGCCGGTCACGCACAGGGCGGCCAAACGGCAGCGGCGAAGTGTAGGGCCAGGGCGGAGTCGTACATTTTCCTCAACTTAATGTTTGATTTTCTACAATAGACGAAAAACAAAACACACACAAAAAAACGGTTTGTTTGCGCATACAGGGTGATGGCTATTCCCACATGCTCAGATGGAAGTGAAAGCTAGATTGAAGAAAGAGCCTAACTTCTGGATTGCCGTTCGTAGAAGATAAAGGAATTCAAGACTTCACAAAAGAATCAGAGAGGAGGACGTTAGGAAGAACCCAATATTTTCGTCATATGGGTAAAAAATAGAAGAAAATAGTTAATGTGGAAGAGCTTATGTGAACTGAAAGCTCTCGGATTTCAATATCAATATAATAGTCTAGGAAGAAATCTAGATATGGGAAAACCTTGAAGGTGGTGGTTCAAAAGTAGCATAGGCGCGGAGAGCCTAAATTAACAGGGGGAGGGAGCAACCGCATTGGTAAAGCTCCTACACCATTCAACTGTTTTAAATTTACATATGTCATATTTTATTAGGAAATAAAACCAAATATATTTCAAGGAGACAGAACGTATAACTTAAATAAAATTAATTTTACTTTGAACCATTTACGAAGTTTTCGGATAGGATAGAAAATCTCTTTTCCCATCGTAAAACAACTTCCCGAATTATCGAGTTAAAAAAGGAGAAATATGTTTTATTGTGAGGGTATTGAGAACCTATATCGTTATGCATAAATCGTCCAATATAGTACGAGATTGTCAATGAAACGAAAGACGACTCGGAACAACGCAAGTAATCCCTCTCGCCGACGCACCTTTCATAACCGGCATTTTTCGTTTTATAATTTGTTTGTTTCTCGCCTATTACGTCTACGTACGTAGCATTGTAGTGCTGGAACGAAAATAAGCACTTTTTCGTACAGAAAAATTCGTATATTGGGGTCCTGCTAATGAAAAAGTGGTTAAATTTTGATGCCATTTATAATAAATTACTTCCTCTAACACGCTGTGTAGACGGAACTCACGTTCTGTGGATTCTTGATACCAAAAAATTGGTGTACGCCAAAGTCAGTCAGTACTAGGATTGTCCGTCCTGTGAATCTGTTTGTCCGTCCTCTCCGTCTGTGGTCAACACTAGCTCCTAAACACACAGGATTTTCTCCTAAATTCACATTCCCCGACCGATTCGGCCGAACTTGAAGTCCTGCGAATTTCGAAAGAGATATTTTGATTTTTGGGTGCAGTTTACAGGAATCTTTTACATTATCAAATTTTTCTTAAAACTTGCTCCAGTTTTCTTGATGAATTTTTTTCTTAGACCTAGCAAAGTACGCTTAAAAATGGCGCTGGTCTCATTTTCGTGAACTTTGAATTTTCAAAATTAGAAAACTTCATAAAGTTTTCGGCGTCTTCCTAAAAACAACTATAATAATAATGATGATTTTTTCCTTGATGAAATATGTTTTTAAAAGACAGATCTTTAAATAAGGTCATGTACAATTTTTCGTAAATACGTGACCTTTTCGCGTAATTTTAGGGAAAAAATTTAGAATATTTTAGATTTTCTCAAAAATGACTCCATTTTTTTTCTTTAAATTTTTCTACGTGTAAAGCAAAGAACGCTTATAAAAATTGCTTCGGCCCCATTTCCAGTGAATTCTGTATTTTCGAAAATTGCAAACAATTAACATTGCAAACGTACACATTTAATGATAGAGATATTTATTTGAATGAAAAGTCTAAAAATAGATCTGTACATTAGGTCATGAACAATTCTTTGAAAATATAACTAGTTTTCGCCTAATTTGTGCTGAACTAAAGACAATTGAAAAAAGTCCTCACATAAGACTTCAAATTCTGTAAGTATTTTTTCTCGAATACAGCAAAGTACGCTTATAAAAATTGTGCACATTGTGCAATTGTGTAATTTTTTTTAAACTCCTTTGAACTTTCGAAAACAGGAAAAGTTACAAATAATTCGAGAAAGCATGTGCTGTTGAAGCACAACTAGTTGACGGTTTAGAACAAACAACACGGCCCAGCTTCAGGAGTCATTTAACGTCATTTACCTGGGTGTTGCCTATTCGTGTCATTTCGTAATTTTTATTAACTATTTAGTTTTTTTCTATTTAAGCCTAGAAGGCAGGAAAGTTGGAGTAAACACAATAAAATGGAATGATAAATAAAAAAACGTTGAAGTTTCTAATTTGCCGGCCTCGGAGGATGAGAAGATTTCCTTCGTCGCCTTCCTGCCATGACGTCCATGCGGAAGGCAGAGGTTATTGCCATCCCGCAAGGACTCGCCCTTGTGTCTGGCTTTGGACTGTCATCTAGTTAAACGAAAAGAGACGTACGTTCTGTGGGAGAATGTAAGGATTTGTGTTAATTATAATAATCTCTTTCTTAGGAGAGATTGCGTAGTTGTAGGGGTGGATTCATTACCTCCACATTCATTTGCATTTTTTATGAATGTGGAATAATATTTTCGTTTCATCAAAACATTACACAGTTCCAACTGTTAATTAAATTAAATTTGAATGACAATGAAGGCATTTTGCTCACATGAATGTATCATTCCATCATAAGAAACTTTGGAAATATTTAGCCAAGTGATGGTGTTGATTTGCCCAACAAAGTGGAGAAAACGTCTCTGATGACGGATATAGCAGTGGGCCCCTGTCTCGAAGGTCGCGACCCTGAAGGAATTTAAATCTTTTATTATGTCCTTAAAATCAGTAAACACTTGACCATACAGCTAGTAAGTCTACGGAAGAGTGTACTAAAGATTGTCTAATAAACTCACCTCTGCAGTTTCAATGAGGAAATTGTAAATTATGCCATGATTGCCTTGATTGTGTTAGGGTTTCTCCTGCTCTTCATGAAGCAAACAGATTATTTTACTAATTAATTTATTAAGTATAACTTTCCCTAATCGGAGAGGAAGCATCCAAACGTCGCAACCTTCCTGTTACATTTCTTTTCTAAGACTACTCTCCTCGACACTGCCTCGCTTCTCCAGCTCTCCCCCTCCGCTCGCTCCCAAAAAAATGACATTCCAGGAAACCGCCCCTTCGACTGACCCCGGAACGCAGCCTGCCAAATGTCAACCACATGCGGGCTCCCCTGTCCGGGGCGCTCGGCCCTCCCACCTCGTGGGAACGCCTAGACACTCGCCCCCGAGAAGGGTCGTTATAAAACCCTCCCCTCCTCGGTTCGTAACATGGGCCTGGCAGTTCGCTAAGCACATTAAGTAACGAACACTACCCATACATGACGTACATAGTGACACTTACGTACATACAATTATTGAAATTGGATCATACACATAAATACAGATACGACATGTACCTAGAAGACACTTCAAATACTGAAACTAGAATTCACCCCTAACATACAAGAACACTTAATTTACACAGAACATTGAATTGATGAAAATAGAAATACACATAACATAATAATTCTTAATTTGCACAGAACATTGAATTACTGAAAAATAGAAATACACAAAACATAAGAATTCTTAATTTACACAGAACACTTGAATTACTGAAAAATAGAAATACTCATGACATATAAGAATTCTTAATTTACATTGAGTACACACATCCACAACTTTCAATCGTAAGCTTCATTTTCATGAACCGTATAGGAATTATCTCAATGTACGTTAGTGACCTAGAGTCTCACTTCCAGGATACTTGTTTGCACACGTATGTACACCACTAATCAGCTGATTTCTGATACATTCTGCTGAGAGCATCAGCATTTATATTGTCCTTTCCCTCCCGATGTTTTATTTTGAAATTGAACTGTTGAAGGAACAATATCCATCTCATGATTCGCGAATTTGTAGGTGATTTGGAATGAAGATAGCTAAGAGGATTATTGTCAGTAACAATGGTGAATGGTTTGCAATTATCTAAATAGTACCTTAACTTTTTGATTCCCCAGACTAGAGCATAACATTCTTTTTCAATCACAGAATAATGAGATTCCGCTCCTCTAAATTTCCTACTAAGATAGATAACTGGATGTTCTTCATTAGCACTGTTTAATTGGTTCAACACGACACCGACACCTGAGTCCGAAGCATCTGTATGCATGATAAATTCGGCATCGGCTCTGGGAACTTCTAATACTGGAGCAGATACTAAAATATTCTTTAATTGATCAAATGCTTTCTGACAACTCTCATTCCAAGTTATGATTCCCTTTCTAGGTTTTCCCTTTGTCAAATCAGTCAGCGGAGCTGCTATGACCGCCATGTTGGGAATGTATCGCGCGTAATAAGATATCAGTCCACAAAATCTTCTAATTTCAGTTTTATTTCTAGGTGTAGGATATTCAGAAATAGCCTTAACCTTTGACTGAACCGGACTAAGACATCCCCGTCCTACCATATGTCCCAAATAACAGACCCGGTCCTGCGCAATTTTGCTTTTGTTTGGTTTGATCGTAAGACCAAACCGATCTACCCGCTCCAACACTTGGCGAATATCTCTTAAATGAGCTTCCCAGGTGGATGATATTACCGCAATATCATCTAAATAGGTAACGACACACGTAAGACCTTCAAACACATGCCGCATAAGTCTGCAAAATTCATAAGGTGCATTTCGCAACCCGAATGGCATTCTTAAAGGAAGGTAAGTTCCATTTGGCGTCACAAAAGCAGCATACCTTTGTGCGTTCGGAGACATGCCAATCTGCCAATAGCCCTTTGAAAGATCAAATAGAGTAATAAATTTGGCACTAGCGACTTCGTTGATCCTGTCCTCAATATGAGGCATCGGCTCCATGCATGGCTTCGTAATAGAATTCAGCTGCCGGTAATCTACACAGAGTCTAGGTTCTCTATTTGGCGCCTCAACCAAAATCATGGGAGATAACACATCTGAAACCCCCTCTTTGATAACTCCCAATTCTAACATCTTTTTAATCTCCTTCTGTACTATTTCTCTTTGCCTAGGAGAGAAACGATAGCATTTTGTTTTAAAGGAGGGTTCCTCAGTTAGTTGGATGTCATGAATTACTTCATCAGTTTTCCCGGGTTTTGTAGAAAATACATTTTTAAACTCTGCTAGTAATGACACTATTTGGGCAACCTGCTCACTATTTACCCTTTCCTCTAACCTGCTTTCTTTAGTCCACTCCGGATTCACCTTCTCTTCTATTTCAAGGCTTTCATCATCACTCACCTCTTCATCAATACTGCTTAATAAATCTACATTGTTCACACCTTCTATTCTTTCGTAGTAAGGTTTTAACAAATTATGATGATACACTTGTTGTTTATTAGTGTCATGGAATTTAACCCAATAATTGGTTGGTGAGATTTGTTCTATAATTTCACCTGGCCCCTTCCATTTTACTCCTAATTTACTTCCTCCCAATACTGACAGAATAAGTACTTTATCTCCCGGTTTGTAATTTCGGACTCTAACGTTTTTGTCATAATACCGTTTACCTTTAATTTTAGCTTTCTCGGTATTTTCGATCGCCAGATCTCTGCATCTACGCAACCGATTTATTATGTTAAATACATATTCAGTTACAGGTGTTTCTGATGAATCTGTCATTTTCTGTCCTAGCCATTGTTCCTTCAATAATGTCAGAGGAGTTCGAATTTCCCGACCGTAAACTAGTTCGAATGGAGAAAATCCCGTAGTTTCATGAACAGCTGTTCGAAATGCTAGTAGGACACCCGGTAAGAAGCGATCCCAACTCTCTTGTTGTTCGTGACACACGGTTCGTAACACCTTCTTTAAGCTTCTATGCCAGCGCTCTACTGAATTTGTTTGGGGGTGATAAACTGAACTATGCAGTACTCGAATTCCCATTTCTTCCAAAAACTCACTTGTTAAATTGCTAACAAATGACCTGCCTTGATCCGATTGCACCACTTTCGGAAATCCGATTCTGGAGAATATTTCTAATAAAGCGTGTACAATAGTTTCTGACTGTATGTCTTTTAATGGAACAGCCTCTGGATACTTAGACATTTCGCAAATCAGAGTCAGAATATATCTATTATCATTTGTAGTGACTGGAAACGGTCCTACAGTGTCTATGCACACCTTCTCGAAAACATCCGTTACAGTGGGAACGAGAACTAGCGGTGCTTTTCCCTTGTCTATCCCATAACACACTCGTTGACATCGATCACAAGATCGCACAAATTTCGTTACATCATTTTTGAAATTGGGCCAATAGAAATACTTTTCCAAAGCTTTCCGTGTCTTATAAATTCCCAAATGCGCCACTCCATGATCATGAATAAAAGACAATAGATCATTTCGCAAGCTCTCTGGCACAACTATTAACCCTTCCGAATCATTGTTAGGTGCCTTATATAACAGAACACCTTGCCTGATTATAAATCTATCATCACGTTCCCCGTTGTGTATTTTATCTATTTGTTCTTTCAATTTAATATCTCCTTCCTGAGCCTCAATGAATTTCTCTTTAGTAAAACATGCTATTTTACAATGCAATGGTTGTTCTCCTACCTCATCTGATTCATTTTCAGAATTCCCGAATTCCCTATCACTGTCTTCCTGTTCCTGAGAATCCAGCTCTCTTTCATGCTGCTCCACAATTAACAATTCTTGCTCTCGCTCTTTTTCTCTCTCCTCTTTTAATCTAGCCGCCCTCGTTTTAACCTCATTCACTACATGTTCAATTTCATCTTTATTTTCAGAAGTGAAAACATTTCCTTCAATAAGTCTTTTGTCATTTAATTCATCGATTTTCCTAGCTGTTTCATTCCCAAGCGAATATTTATTAACTTCATGGCTATCAGGAACCACTACAGCTCTGCCGAACATTTTCCCAAATGATCCGACAATTTCAACTTCTGCCACAGGTAAGAAAACCGGTTCCTCTGCTAGAGGGTTTTTAACCCAAACAGACTCCCCCGTGAAGTGACTTCTATCTACATACTTCCTGGAAATCACGTCAATACTAGCCCCACTATCGCGGAGAACCTTAATAGAATAACCGTTAATTAAGTTGTTGCTGTACCTATCATTCATATCAAATTGACAATTTCTTTTCCCTAGTCCTGGATTTTGAATTTCTAGTCCTACCTTGTTCACTTCTAAGACAGGTTGCACCTCTACTTCCTGAACCCTTTCATATTTTCCAGAATCTACTTCACTTTTGTATTTAGGACAGTGCCTTTTAATATGCCCTACTGATCCACAATAATAACAGGTAAATGCCCTTCTTTTCTCGGCATCAGCAGGAAGAGGAACAATTTTATTAATCTGTGTAGGCGATGATTTTATTTCCCGAGAACCTCTATTTTCTTTTATTTCAAATTTACCCTTTTCAGAATTATTTGTTCCGCTCTTCGACCATTTGTTAATATTACTCGCTTGCCCTCTTTTTGTTCTATTTTCCGTTATGAGCTGATCGCTAGTTTTGAACCCACTACCTAACCTGGCATCATCAAATTGTTGCAAAATATCAGCAAACTCTTTATGGTTTTTAAATTTGGGCCACTGCATCAAAAGCTGCTCTTTTACCTGGTATGGAACTAACCGTTTCATTCTGTCCGACACGAGTAATGATAACAATTCATCTAATGTCTCTACCTGCATACCCTTAACCCAACCTGATAATTTCGTGTAGAGCTCATAAGAAATATCCTTCCAAGTTTGGTTCGGGGTTTTCTTGATTTCGAAAAATTGTTGGCGTAATTTTTCCGGCGTCACTTGATACTTATTAATTAGCCACTCTTTAATCTGTTCGTACGATGCAACTCCATCCATATTTTCGCGAGTAACATATTCAGCCACGGAAGGAGGCATCAAACACGTTACGAAATGAGCCCATCTTCCTATATCAAGGTTATCAGCTCTCGCATTCTGCTCAAATCTTTGGATGAAAAGATAAATTTCTTCCACATCCGGTTGAAATTTACCCATTTGTTTTAACAAGGATTGCCTACTTTCGTGAAATCTATTATTCTGTCCAGTAACATGACTGTCATCTGCAACCGACCTATCTCTAGAAGCCGTTTCAACTTCTCTGATTCTCACTTCAGCCTCAATCCTAGCTAATTCTAACTCTTTTTCCCTTTCTTTTTCTAATTTAGCTAATTCTAACTCTTTTTCCCTTTCTTTTTCTAATTTAGCTAATTCTAACTCTTTTTCCTTTTCTTTTTCTTTTGCTACTCTAGCTAATTCTATTCTCTCTAGACTCCCTTGAAACCATTCCTCATCGAAATCCGAATGACTCTTAATTGCAATTTCAAGACGTCTTAAGGTCATATTCAGAGGCGACTCAATTCCTAGTGCTTCCGCGAGCTCTAACAAAACATCTTTCGATAATCCCGACATTTTGTTTTACAAGTAACAATGCAATACAATAGCAATAACCAGCTGAATAGTAAGCTACACACAATTTGCATGCAAACAAGGGAAGTAAGCTCACCTGATTTATCAGCACTTTATCACCAGATACAGCTAAATTCTGGCGTCACACAACAAAATACTTTAGTAAATATTCTTGTTCCAACAGTCAAGTTCACAGAGTTCGTTCACCGTCGATCTCGTTCTCCAGTAACCTCCAGGTAGCTTCCGGCAGATTCCGCAACTCCCCAAGCCCTCTGCTTGATGTCTCCGTCACAGAAATTCGCCACTGCTCCCGTCACAAGGCACTGCAAGTCCGTAAGAGTTCACAGCTCGTTCACAGTCGTTTCGTATTTCTAGTCACCTCCAGGCAGCCTCCGGTAGATTCTGCAACTCCGCAAGACATCTGCTTGATATTTCCGCTGCAGAATTTAGCCACTGCTCCCGTCACACGGCAACTGCGAAGCATTTAAGGGTCCACAGCTCGATAACCATCATTTCACGTTCTCCGGTCGCTTCCCGGTCGCCTCCGACAGATTCTGCCACTCTACAAGCCTTCGCTTGATATCTCCGTAACAGAACTCGTCACTGCTCCGGTCACACAACACCACGCGATGGATACCTGGACATCCCGCTTAAACAGTTCGCTCACGACAGTTCATAGGATTGGTTATCCTGTCACCGATTTCCAGTTCAACTTTTCACAAATTCTCACGAAACATTTCCCGTGATTCACGTACATACGTTTCACATAAAGTTGCGGCGTTGCGTACTAGTGCGTATCTTACACACACATAAATACAGTTCCCATACGTTGCACACACTGGCAATACTTCAATCTTCAATTAACGGTTTTCTTCCGACATCACCATCGCTGCCACCAGTTTTCCTTCTCTCCTGTTAGGGTTTCTCCTCCTCTTCATGAAGCAACACAGATTATTTTACTAATTAATTTATTAAGTATAACTTTCCCTAATCGGAGAGGAAGCGTCCAAACGTCGCAACCTTCCTGTTACATTTCTTTTCTAAGACTACTCTCCTCGACACTGCCTCGCTTCTCCAGCTCTCCCCCTCCGCTCGCTCCCAAAAAAAATGACATTCCAGGAAACCGCCCCTTCGACTGACCCCGGAACGCAGCCTGCCAAATGTCAACCACATGCGGGCTCCCCTGTCCGGGGCTCTCGGCCCTCCCACCTCGTGGGAACGCCTCGACACTCGCCCCCGAGAAGGGTCGTTATAATTGCAATGACTAGATTTATCCGTACGGACATTACATGGTTTGAAAATCATTGTTTTAAAAGTAAAAATAGTCATACTGTAATCCTTTTTCGTACGGTCAGCCCCTGAATAGCATTACAGCGTATTATATTCCGGTACTGTACGTGGGCAAAAATTCTAATGTTGCTAAGCATTTTTCTCTCAAAATTTCTAACTTCTTTCTATTTCTCTAACAAATAGACTTAAATGGGTGGAACTAAAGTGCACGTAATGTCAAATGGTCGACACCAATTTAGATGGCTCAGGGAATCAATTGATGACACTGCAATGCCTCTGACTGGGAGGTCCTAGTGTTGGAGTCCAGACGATGGCAGGATTTTCGAGGCCAGCTACATAGCTAGTCAAATTCAACCGCTGTCTGGAGAAGGCTTCCAGCGACCAGCTTCTCTGATCAGTAGTTTTCCGTGGTTTCTCCGATCAACACCAAGATAATGCTGGAGCAGTACCCTTACAAATGGGCCACGAGCCGCGCGCGATCTTTCTTTCCTCTTCCTTGTTATATCCTCGCCCCTTACTTACATACACATACACTTACGAGCACTCCACTATCACACTTGTCGTGAGACCAGTCGGGAGCTTAGACCTCGTCTCAGCTAGGGCAGTGCCCCGCTGGTGGGAGATAGTTGGTTGGGGAAAACCCTGCAAGCCGACGAGTAGGTTAGTGTCAGATCTCGTCATCCAGCGAGGGAAGATCACCACCATCTCTCACGATAAACTAGTGGTGCTTCCAACGCACATACTTTCTCGCTCTGCTTCTATACGGTCCTTATTGCTATTCCACTACTCCATAAACCAGCAAAAGTGTACTATACCAGCAAACCATTTCGGTACCCAGACCCAAAAAACGAAAATCAAATTCAACGAACCGGCACTTATACCACTACGTAACACCAACACCACCTCGGTCGAACAGAGCCATAAAAGAATAGAACCGACCGAAATGCTCATAATTTTACTTAAATTGGTTCATACAGATATATACTAGACAACTATTCATTTGACATGTCATACTCTTCAGAAATCGAATAACAGAGTTGAA
Organism: Acheta domesticus; assembly: GCA_031308135.1. Lineage (NCBI taxonomy): Eukaryota > Metazoa > Arthropoda > Insecta > Orthoptera > Gryllidae > Acheta > Acheta domesticus. The sequence continues at coordinate 80,355,309 of JAHLJT010009436.1, read as the reverse complement.
AAATTGTTTACAAAACGCAGTTAGGGTAAACACAGACAAGTCCTGTCTATTTATCTATATTGAATCTATTCGTGAGTAGAAGCACTTCAAATGATTTTCAATAAAGTATCTACACTCTTCAATGTTTTTTTCCTGCAACATCACATTCATCAAATTAAAATTCCCCACGGGGGAACGAACTCGGTACCTTCCTTATTGAAGAGCTCAACCCGAAGGTGCATTAACCAACCGCGCTACGAAACCGACTTGCAGGACAACTGCAAATATTTCAGTCAAAACGTACTTGTATCAATTCTATCATTACGATGCCGGAAATTGTCAACATGCGAAAAACTTGTCTTTCAAAAAACATGACCAAGAAAGGCAGCGGTGAACTGTTTACTCCACATAATTTATCAGATGATAGGCATTTGGAAAATAACTACTTCGAGAAAGTATGTGCCATTCTATAGCACCACTAGTTTATTTATATATTTACCTTCCCTTCATACACACGTGCAGAAAATTTAAAGAAAAAATTTGGAGCGGTTTTTGAGATAATTTTTTTTGTTGTAAATTTGAATCGCAATTTACGCAAAAACTATTCGTTTTTCCAAAAAATGGTACATGACCTTATTTGAAGTGCTAATTTCGTACAACCGACTTTGTCTGAGGCGAAAATCTCTTCAATTTTGCCGTTTTTAAACAGTTTTTTGTAATTTTCGAAAAATAGGGCCTATCAACGAAAATGATGCCTACGTCATTCCCTTCAACGTTCTTCGCACTATTCAACAACAAAATATAATCAAAAAATTTGGAGCCATTTTTTTTAATTCATAAAATCTCAAAATGGGCTTCATGTAAAGTATCCTCAAATACTAAGATATCGGTTTCAAATTCAAGAGGCCTTGAGACGAGTCAAAACCATGGGGGAATATCAATTTTGAAGAAAATCGACCGAACGGTTTAGGCGCTACCGTTGACCACAGACGGACAGACGGACGGAATGCCGTCAATCGATTTTTAAGTATGAAGAAGCAACAAATCATGGATTTTGACCACACCACGAGATAGAGGATTTTTTTTCTTAATTTAGCAACAGATTTTATCCACTTTTCTGTCACCAGACCCCTGCTATAAGAGATTTTCTGGCGAAAAGTCTCCGTTTTCCGCCGCACGATTACATTACTTTCTCTTCTTACGAAGAATTCGTAAGGCGAGAAAGTAAAAACAATACAATACACTTACGGGACTAATGACTTTAGTTGATGTGCTCAGAATCACTAATCAATTAATCAAATAGTCGATTTAATTTTACTTATATTTTCAGATTCTAGTCTTTTCTGACCATCCGTGCTGTGAAGAATGCTTAGAACATGTAATAGAAAGCCCCAAAGGGACTCATTTTGTAGAATATGGCTTAAAAATAATATTCGTGCCCCACCTCTTCTCACACTTTCTCCATATATTTTTTTCACAAGTTACTTTAATATTTTTCTCATGTTCACCCCACAATTCCTACATATTCCTTACATATTCCTCGCAATTTTCTTGCTGTTCCTTCCTAGTTCCCCGTATTTTCCTCCATAAGTTCCCAAACGGCCTCCGGATGAGATGGCTCAGGACCACAGCTGTCGCCATCGCAGCTTCTCCGACAGGGAAGTTCTAGGATTCGAGTCTTGATGGCTAGAGTTTTGACTCTAGTTAGATTGCTAGGTCGATCAGCCGCTGTATGGAGGAGAATTCTAGCGGCCACCTGCTCTGATCGGTAGTTTTCCGCGGTTTCTACGTAGTAAATTCCTGAAAATTCGAGGTGGAAACCATCTAAGGAGCAAGCAAAGTACGGCTTACACAAGCTTTAAAAGAATAATAGAAAGAATGTTCCATTTTCCATGCATGTATTATCTTAATCATCGTAATAACGAAAGTAACCTTCATTCATGAAAGCCTTCCACATTTACGAGAGTTATAAACTTATCCACAAGCGAAAGCGCCTTACAACTGGACCTTGCAACACGAAGAAGAGTTCTTCTGTTACTTCTCACAGTAATATAATTGAACTTATTTATGCTAAACACGTGCGATCACATTGACCGAGAAGTACATTTTTTAGGTATATTTATTTTGTGTGCATTACAAACGTGGAATAAAAGTGTCCCGTTAAGGATACAATCAAATCACAACTTTCTCCTGGCAGGGCAAGGATAGCAGGAGGCCTTGGAAGAAACAAAGGTCGGAAGGAGTCACGGTGGGACGCGGTTGGGCAACACAGATCTCCACAACAGCTCTGCGGAGAGCGAAGGGGCCTCTGCGGTGCGAGGAGGCTGCCCGCTCCTCCGGCGGCCTCGGACCGCGCGCCCACGCCCCCCCCTGCCTCCCCCACTCTCCACCAGCCGAACCGCAACGCCCATAAGTAGGGTTGGCAACAATGTTCGTGTAAAAGGGAAGACCCTCGATAAGAGAAAAACATCTGCAACAATGTATCAGCATCTTTCCTTTAATAAATATTTAATTTAGACTAACATCCGCTGTGTTTCTTTCTTCTCTTCATTTGCGATTCAAGTTTAAAGATTCGTTCACAAAATGCAGATGAAGATAGTCTGAGCGTCCTTTTTTTTAGTCGTTACACAGAGACACTATCATGCATGCGTGTGTCGGAAAAAAGGATGTTAAATAACACATAAACAATACAATGTAGCAGATGTTAGTCATGTAATAAAATAAATGACAACAAATGTATAAATTTATTACAATGAGGAAATTTAAATTACAAAGGAGTACGAGAGGACAACTGACATCAATGAAGGACTGTCCTCCCAAATGGAGGATGGTTGGCAACCCTACCTATTACCCTCACCATCTCACGCCTGTCGCCCACCGCTTTCAACGTCTTTCCAATCCGTGCTGTTTTGCCCGTGCCAACCCGCCAAATCATCCCCAATGCACCCCTCCCTTCACTGTGCCACCCTCCGCCCAGACGTCCAGTCGCCCCTTTGTTGCGAAGTTTCGTTCCCCTGCTGCCCCTCGGCCCTCCTACCAGTCACTCCGCCCCGGTTCCGTCGTCCCGCCGCCTTGTCTCACCTGCCCGTAGTTCCGCTGTCCTATTGTTTCTTCGCTCTCTGTTTCCCTTGATACTCCACCCTCTGTCCTACCCTTCGTTACACTCCACCGTCGTTTGTTGTGCGCTGCCAAAGCGTGTCGCCCTGTCACGTTCCGTTTTTCGTTTCATACCCTCCCGCACTGGTCCATGGCCCCATTCTGCCTCCACGCGATCCTGCCACCCCGCACAGAATCTCGTCCCGTCTCGTCCCGTCTCGTCCCGTCTCGTCCCGTCTCGTCCCGTCTCGTCCCGTCTCGTCCCGTCTCGTCCCGTCTCGTCCCGTCTCGTCCCGTCTCGTCCCGTCTCGTCCCGTCTCGTCCCGTCTCGTCCCGTCTCGTCCCGTCTCGTCCCGTCTCGTCCCGTCTCGTCCCGTCTCGTCCCGTCTCGTCCCGTCTCGTCCCGTCTCGTCCCGTCTCGTCCCGTCTCGTCCCGTTCCGTCCCGTCCCGTCCCGTCTCGTCTCGTCCCGTCCCGTCTCGCCCCGTCTCGTCCCGTCCCGTCCCGTCTCGCCCCGTCTCCTCCCGTCCAATTCCGTGCCAAACCACACCACTCCGCACCACATCACGTCTCCCCGCGCCGTGTGCTCACTCGCGTCACCCCTATCCACACCGGTCCGTGCCAGTTAGCCGTTCCGCCTCCACGCGCCGCCCCCGCCACCGTCGCCAGACGCCGCGCCGCGCAACGGGACGTAATTGAGCGATGAAGCGCCCGCTTCGCATGCGGCGCGCTTCTCTTACGTAACTCCGTGGATGAGAGTGTTCGGAAAGCAGCTGGGAGAACCTGTAGTACTGCGAGCGACCGCTTCCTGTTTTCCACGCCCACGAATTCGTTAAGTACGCCAGCCGTTAGCGTCGTCTGCTCGCGCCAAAACATTTGCCATATACGTTAATGATATCTTCACTGAAGACTAAGAGTTGTAAGAGTTTAGCAATGTTTAATCTCAAGTGACGCATGATGCTATTGTAATTTTTGTAACATATTGCTGTGACCATCTGTAAATAACGATTAAAATAAAACAAAATTGATTTAAGTGAAAAGTACGGTATGGTATCTCTTTCCCCACACGTCATATACAGTTTTTACTGTTTTTTGACAAATAAATAAATATTGGTTGTCCGGACAACGCCACATCGTGAGCTGTTTTGTCTTGCCTAAAATACATTTCAGCCCTGAGGAAGTTCACGGTGCAATAGTCGCTAAAACTGCCTCCAACGTTCAGCGGAGAGCACTTGAATGGACGGCCACGGGGTTTACCACTTCAGAAGAAAAATATGACACTCATTTTAATTAAAAGAATGTTCAATTTGCCTTCTTAAAGATTAGATCGGTTTGAAATATTCTTCATAATTGAGGAATAGTAGAAAAAATCTTGATTACTAGCTGATTTCTTTCTCCTCAAAGCAAATAATATTATTTAAATTTTGATGGAATGTATTATCTCGCTACGATATAAGTTCTCAAAATTATAACTTACATTACCTTCCCCAGACGCTGACATATTCCGCTAGAAGGAATTTGATAGCAAGCGATAGCTCAACGATAATGTGTACGAGTAGATTGTAATATATTTAGAATCACATTTATTATCATCACCGAGAGGCAATCGCACTGGGACCCGTCGTTCCCTACACAGCACGTCATTCTTTGAACTGATTGATTAGCCAATGACAGTTTCCCCCTTATTCACTTCATTGTTCAGCCCTGGGCTTTCTTTTACATCAATTATATAAAAGAAAAACTGACCTCAGACGTTGGATCACTTATTGCGAGCATCTTTCGAGATCAGATTTGGAGGCGCATACGACACTGCTCGTGACTCAACAAAACCATCTTACATTGTTCTCCTGACATAACGCGAAACAATACAAAGGATCTTTATTTCAGAGAAACTTTTCAAATATTTCGGTTATTATAGCAGGAAATGCGTAACGCTTTTGAATGAGAACCACTTCTTTAGATGACCTTTATTGAGATGCTAAAGGGAATCAGTTGCAGGCAAATTATTGAACTTTTTCATGATGTGTGTAAGCATAATCGCATTATTAAATCATGTCATGTCATTACAAGCGCCAGATTAGATTCTGTTTACCTGGAAAACAACAATCGTCACATTTGATTTACATGCAAATGATCTCGAGAATTACTTGTTAAGATTGGAAGAAGAAGCTTCAAGCTAAGAAGTGGTAATAGTATGTGACTCAAACAAAGGTATTTATAAAGGTGATTAGTTTCATTATTTAAATCTAACCCGAAAATTTATTCTTAAAACTTTATTTTCTTCATATTCTTAAAATCAACATATTCTTCAAATTCTCTTCGTATTCTTAAAATCAACATAAATCGCTATCAGGATTCTCTTTTGCCGATTAGAAACTTGACATAAAATGACAAATTTTAAACCCACGTCAACTTGGTATTTGGTATTATTACCACATCAAGGAAAACAAACTATTTTTTAAACCGTTTTACATCCCTTTATTTCATTAATTAAAATTAATAGCCAATAAAAACGCCTGTAAATCGCAGCTCCGTATAATTAAAATCAGGAAAGATTAATTAAAGAACCTTCTCAGTATATATTCTGAATTTTAAATACACATCTAATTAAGAAATGAGCCTACTAGTCCTTGAAGGATTTTCCATGAGGTCTGCAGACATAGATGAAGATGAGATCCACTGTGTCAATAGCGGACCTCATTGATAAGCCACATCAGTGGACTGGAGTCCACTGGAGGCTGAGGCATGAATCCCAGGAGAATGAATCCCATGAGGCATGAATCCCACCGTCCCAGAACATCGAATCCCGGACGTTCTGTTGTACCATACCTAAACACCTGCACATGTAGGAGGATTCAGTGATACGGTAAAATTCGACCAAGCAGATAAGAGAGACAACTCCAATTACACGAAATGATGTTAACCTGGTCTTTTATTTATTCATATCGAATGTTCTCCAATGTCGCTCGAGGAATTGTAATTCCTGAAGAAGAAATATTGCTGAGAACATGATACTTAATGCATTTTGGCTCTTTTAGATATCTCATTACAAGCAGACCAATTTGTCACTTAATATTCACCCATTTTGTAATTATGAAACGAGTTGAAGGAACTCGACGCGCCCAGGGTATTTATTTCAAACAATGAATTATTATTATTATTATTATTATTATTATTATTATTATTATTCTGAACACATTAAAAGTTTTGTGTACAGACTAAAGTTTTGCATGAAGAAAATGCACCTCTGATTATGATTTCCCTAATTATTAGAAGGTATCTCCCATTAATTATTAGGCGATGATACTAATTAGAAGTTATGACCTTCATATTTCAGTCGTAATATTCTACAGCATGCCTCTCATCGCACAGCATTCTAGAGCAATCTTCTTCGTAACAAAATGGTATCTTGCTCCGTCACAAGTGTCAAGTTTTCTTGCGTCACGATGCATCATGCGTGACGGTCGATCCATAACAAAAATCTTCCAACTCCAGAAAACATCGGTGCCTGTTTTGATGGCGCAGTAGTCCAGGTCGAGGACCGGCTGAAGTGGCTCAGGGCATCAGCTGATGACACGGCGCTGCCACTGACCGGGAGAGGCTGATTCGAGTCCCAACGGTGGCAAGATTTTCGACATTATCTACGTACATAGCTAGGTCGAATTCAGCTGGTGACTGGAGGACAATTCTAGTGGCTGGCTGCTCCGGTCGGTAGTTGTCCGTGGTTTCTCCGATCATCACCGGGCGAATGCCAGAGCAGTACCTTAACAAACGGGCCACCGACCTCGCGCTATCTTTCCTTCCTCTTCCTGTCCTACCCTTACCCATTACCTTCTCACACTTATATACACTACACTACCACACACGTTGAGCGACTATTGGGGGTCCAAAGATTGTCTCTAGGAAGGACTGCCAACTGCTGCGGTAAAAACATTAACTACACGAACGGGACTAACACATGACATTTGACGTGCGCCGAAATATTAATCAAACCAGGTTTTCATCTGGTTTAAAAAAATTCGTCATTGTCTGGACTCGAAACTAGTATCGCCCGATAAAGGAAGCGTTCATTTCTGGATCGCAACTACATACTCTTACACTCTTCTTATACTGCGATTTTTGTAGGAAGAGCTCTCAAGATAACTCAAATCCCATCTTCGCGATGGAATATGTCACGGCATTTCGTATCATTCACAGTCGTTCCGCTAGATTTCGCACGATCGCGACCGTATGAAGCAGTGCTTGCGATCATGCGACTTCTACCGGCAAGACCGAGAAAAGACGCGAAATGCCGTGACATATTCCATCGCGAAGATGGGATTTGAGTTATCTTGAGAGCTCTTCCTAGAAAAATCGCAGTATATATAGAAAACATTAACACAACAGAAAACTTTGAACTTCCAAGGGTACCAAAAGAAACAAGAATTCCCACGCGTTGTTTATTTCTCAGACTTCGTCATTGGACGAGCTGATAGAGGAAGCAAGGCAACCGGCAAAGTTGTTGGCCTCGAGAACGCATTAAAGCAGCCACGAACACGTCGAAAAGCTCGTCCGCTGTCCACGTGAAACTTACGTCCATCAAAAGTGTAATGTATGTTCTCCGCTAATCTGCAATTACAAAGTCTGAACAAACACTTTTCATCATTTGCATATCCAACTTGACTTTCGTAACTCGAACTCAAATTATACAGAAAACCCTTATATTGGCAGATGTAGAAGGATCGTTGTTATCCGAGGGATAAACTGCCTGTTTCTGTTACTTGGAACAAACCACTCAGAACTACAATACACCCAGAATTATGCATCGGAAAAGTTTGGAAAGGATTCAGTACAAATAATCGCAATATACTTTTAGAGAAAATAAGAAAATAATAGTGAGGGAATTATTTGAAAAGAGACTAAAATGGCTAGATTCTGCGATTTATTTAAAGCATATTGCGGGCATGTTGATTAAAAATAAATTAATCGTAGAGGATCACTAGGCAATATCAATGAAGACCTCCGAGAACGGGCATAGGGAAATTTTCTCTCGTAAATTGAACAATAACGGAACGGAACAGTTTGGCTCCAAACATTTTTAGAATTCCTCGAAGTGTTCGTCGATTTTGGAAAGAAATTTCGAACGATCCTCAAGTTGTACTAGCGTTAATTTTAATAATGAATATTGGCCTTTATAATAATGAATTTATAATCACAATTACAGTGTTGTGAAGTGTAGTGTAGGGTAGAGTACGTCAGAGGAGTAATAAAGGTAATTTGGATTACCTTCGAGTGGTGCGGTGCAGTGGAAATGCGGTGCAATGATTTTCTCGTACAAGAAGTTACTTCGACTTTAGGACCATTTCAGGTGATAGCCACAAGTCGTTAGTATTTATTGAACTTTATCACATTATTACTACTACCATTATTATTACCATTTTTGTTATTATGGTTATTTTGTTATTATTTGTATAATACTTATTACTATTGGTAATTTTATTGACCCTTTTACTTTATCGCCCCTACTTCGTAAGAAGAACAGAATTGTAATCGTGCGCTGGAAAACGGCGAATTTTGCCAGTCTTAGAGCGGAGACCTGGTAACAAAAAAGTGGATAATTCTTGTTCTTATTTAAAGTAAATTATTTCCTCTAACACGTGTAGTCAGAATCCTTCTTTTGTAGGTCCGTGAAACCGAAAAATTGATTGACGGCAAAAGTCCATTCGTCCCGTCCGATCATCCGTGTGTCCGTCCGTTCATCTGTCTGCCTGTGGTCAATGCTAGCGCCTAAACGGTTCAGCGAATTTTCTCCAAAACTGATATTGCCCGATAGATTTTAAGAATCTCTTCTTCAAAGGCAGATTTTGAAATTAATTAATGAAGTTTCGAATATATATGAGAAATTTTTGGGAAATTTTGCGTGGAATATAGGCAATTTTCAAGATTTTCTCAAAATGCATGTACCAAAGGATGGTATTTAGTTCCGTTTTCGGTGGACTCTGTATTTTCGAACACTGCAGAACGTTAAAAGTTCAAAACTATAAAATCAAAGATACAGATTTGTCTTATGCAAAATCTATTCTAACAATCACGTTTTAAAAAAAAAATCATCAAAATTTTTTGAAACTAAGTGTTTTCGCGTAATTTCTGCTTGAATTTAATAAAAGAAAACGCTCTAAATTTGTTCATCAAATTTGTTCCACAGATAGAACAAGGGGCGTTAATCTCATTTCGCGCAGATCTCATTTTCGTTGAACAATCTGAATTTTCAAAAAATGCAAACGTTAGAAAGAATGTGAGAAAGTATGTGATGTTGTAGCAAAACTAGTTATATTGTATTTCAATATTACATTTTTCTTATTAATGTAATAAACTCCACGAATCAACAGTCGAAGAATATAAGGAGGAGTCACAGATATGCTGGTCATCTCGGAATGAAATAATTGGAACTATATAGTCTGATCAGTAATTGCCGTATCTACCGCCAACCACGTAAGACACTGAAGATAGCCACAACAAGTCCGAAGAGGCTTATATCATTAAATCGTGGTCAGTTTATATCGCCATTATATTCGATGAGAGGATGTTGAAATTTCTGTCCGTTTCACATTTTATGCGTGCAGAAGGTAAATTGATCATCAGAGTGCTTTATTTTAGTTAAACACATTTTCTTTTAATAAAACATATTTGGAAAAAATAAAGCAAAGTGTCTTAGTAAAGCATAATTTAAAATTGTAAACTCTAATAATTTGTAATGGAATGATTATTGAAACTGATACATCAACACTAATATCCAACAGCTATTATCCAAAGAGCTATACGAAATTGGGACATTTTAATAAATCCAGAAAATAAGATAAACGTGATAAGAGGCGATGTTTATACATCGAAGGGAATATCGTATTTACATTCCGGCAGTCAACATCTATAATACGAGCAAATCGTAAAAGTCAAGTGCATTTGACGAAAAACATGGAAACGTAGGGGATAGCTCGTTTGGGTTCGTGCCAACATTCTGAGCACGTTTTAGTTCAATATTCATTTCACTTCCTGTTTCATCCATGCGTTGGAGATTCCCAAAATATCCAAAGACTCTTGGGGGTGGAGATGTTGGCACACGCCTTCGCCTTCGGCTATCGCGTCTGCTCCGCTGTAGCTGCCCGGAGCCGGCGCCCGGAAAAAGTGGCGCTGACTCAGCAGTCGATACTCAAGAGCAGGCCTCGCTAATCAAAGGGGCTATTTTCTAGACTACTGGCGGTACATCTGTACATTGCTATTGATGGATAAAGAGAAAAAATAAAGCTTAAGTTGTAAAGCGGGAGGAATCTTAAGCTGTACACCCACGGGTAAGCCTAACTTGACGATTCTGTCTCACGTCACCTGTAAATCTGTCTGTCGCTACTTCATTTTTCACGCAACGGCGTCAGATTCACAACCAACACAATCATGACTTGCGAAGGTAGCTTGTTCGTGTGTCACGTCAGTTACATATTATATTGATTGTCATCATCATTATCATCATCATTAATTTCGTCGTCTAAAAGACTGGGGGCCTGTTCTAAGGGGATATGAAGATTCGAATACTGTTTATTTGACATCACATGTTCCGTAGATACTGAATGACAGGTGGCTGCCCTGTTGCCACAGCGTGATCTAGTCACAAACGGTATTATTATTTTAGCAAGGAAACCCTAGTTCTGGGATGAACAGATCCTCATCGATGAAAAGGAGTAAAAGGACGACTTTGATGAAAGCAGAGGACATTCCACAATATTTTAAATAATGTAATATGGGACACATTGTGTGTCTGCTCAGGTTACATTTAATATTTATGGAATTATTTTGACATATGTTAAGTACTGATATATGCAATAACTAAAAAACCTGTATTTAAAATAGAGACGTAGGTTCCAGTAACATAAATGTTGCATTCACCTTCAGATTCCTTCGTTCTCATTTTGAATGCCGGATACTCGCTGACAAGAGCATCGTTTAACTTTCATTTCTACTTTGGCATTTTAAACTATCATAATATATGAATATAAAGTAACAGTTCCAAGAGATTTTTATAGACAGACCAACACTATAACTTTATTCAATAAATCACATAATTTCACAGTCGGATAATTATAAAAACAGGTGGCAAAATTACATAAACATAAAATTAAACTACAACTCCATAGTTATTTCCCTAGCATTATTTTAGTCAATTCCATTTGCAATAAATCTAACATAGTTCGGCATTTGAAAGATCCAATATCAAAATTAAAAACTCTCAACACTGTATATTCTTTAAAATGTACTCAATGCCATCTTTCTTATGTAGGCCAAACTCGTAGAAAACTGTGTGACCGGATTAATGAACACAAAAATAATATTAAACTCCCCTTTGAGAAACAAAACTCATTGACGGCCCATCGAATCAAACACGACCATACTATTGATTTCACTAATCCCAACATATTAGCCATTGAACCAAATTGGAACTCCAGACTTGTCCTGGAATCTCTTTTTATCAAAACTATAGCATCCATGAACTCCAACATGGACTGCAACATCTTTTCAAAAAGTTATGACTCCATTTTAATCAAATTTAAAGACTTACAGATTGAAAGACCTGAATTTCTTAGTTTTGATGGGCTTCATGATCGAGGCTATGTTTCTCAGGAGAACCACAACGAGCCACCACATAATTCCAACTTTGTTTCCGCCTTGAAAGTCCAACCACCTGATACTGATCTAAAGACCCCTCCATGTAAGTATTTTTTACGCAGTCGCACGTCCAGCACTTCTGGTAACCCTCTCCTTCATCCTCCCTTACCCCCACCTCTCCCTTCCACCACCGCCCCTCCCAATACCCTCTTATCACCTCAACACTCTTGCTGCTACGCTCTTCGCAGTAAGAGCTCTCGTCACAAGGTTTAAATCTCAGCCTGTCGAAACATGTTCTTTCTCAAAACGTGAGTATGGATCTCCTTTGCTGTTCACTTGCCCTAAAATTAGATACTTTTCATTTTTATTTGTATTTTAATTCAATATTTGTCACAATTTTTAAATTTTTGCACATTTTAATTTGAGGTTTATATTTTTCTCTTTTAGAATAACCATCTGTAAACGTCTTTTAACTACTTATGCTCACGACTATAAACTGTATGTACGAACATCATCATAGGACTATGTTCTTGTTCACATCGTTATCATCTAATTTTATCACTGTATGGCCTGATGATGGAGAAACAACTGTTCTCCGAAACGTTGCTGTTTTTATAATTATCCGACTGTGAAATTATGTGATTTATTGAATAAAGTTATAGTGTTGGTCTGTCTATAAAAATCTCTTGGAACTGTTACTTTATATTCAAATTACTAAAAACAGACAGTCCTAAATACTGATAAGAAATATCATAATATATCTTTAGCAAATAAATGTCTAGTAAAACAAAAAATAGCATGCGTTTCCTTCCTCGACAAAATCACAACACTTCACAAAACTACTGAGAACAAGTTCGGGTGGAATGAGACTCGATTTGCAGAGAGAAGGGAGAATATTCAGGTGAAAATGCTGCTATCTACAGGTATATTAGAGTAAACAGAAGTTAAAACGAATAATTTCAAAATAACGTGTTCTTCGATGAGCAAATTACAAAAATGAGAACTGTTCGTGAGTTTTAAAACATTCGCCCGACCCTCAGACAAACGTATGAAAAGGAGGACATGTCCGGATAAAAGAGGACGTCTGGTCACCCTAGAAAGGCCTATTCAAATTGTGCTTAGATATTTTTCTTTTGGGATAGCTATTCTCTTTCCATGACGTTAGGTACATAGGAAGTTTCTGGTTCCGTTCATTTCCGCAATAAGGTGTGTGAATTATGAAGTTTTTGCACCCAACGGGGATTGATCGGTAAGGAGTCCTAAACAAAATAGACGAAGAACAATGTCATCAAAAACTTTGTAAGTAGGAGCCTGGCTTGCCCAGAAGTCGAAACTCTACATAAAAATGGAAGGAAGGAATGGTAAGTGAAATATATCATAGTACTGAAATATTATTGGAAACACTTGAATAATTTGGAACCATAAAACTATACAAATTATACATAACATTCGGATGGGTTTGTTTATAAATATGAGCAACTGACCACTGACTTTATGACCCACTGACCACTGAACAATATGACCACTGACTTTCGATAGATAATTGCAAACTCATTGTTTGGGGAGGGGGGGCAAAGGCAATTCTTAATTGTTCACTCGTTTAGGGCATCGCAGTTTTGGAAGTCCGGTCGTGTTGGTCGATTAAAAATTTGTTGCTAGGTTAAATTAATAGCCATTAATACTATTATTATTGTTCTTATTAATACTAATATTGTTGTTGAAGTAAGCAGGATGAAATTTGGCAATTTTTTCCAGAGAAGGATTTTTTCAAGAATTAATAAAAATCAAGTGAACAATCAGAGGTGATATGAGGAAACCAGCGTTTTCACTTTTACTAACTTTGCATGTACTGAATAATATGTACACACGTGACCTCGGAGTGGTACAACAGACGGCATGTCTGTCATCTTGTCAGAAGTCTCCACACCGAGTGGACCAACAATCTGAACTTGTATTAACTAAGAATGTTCTTGAGAGCGTTTTCTTTACCAAGTTTCTTGATTTGGATTCCTTGAGATCCACATTTCAAAGAGGAAATCATAAAATGAGACAACTAGAAATGGATTGTGTCTCTGACAAGGACAAATAAAAAACCTTTCACATTCTACTTCTAATATTCCAAAGGAACGTTAAAAGAACAGTGAACGTATTGGATCAATTTCATACATCATAGGCGTGCGCACGACGGGAGCCAGGGGTTCACGGCCCCCTTGGAAATTTCGAAAGGGACCTTTGCAAAAGTAGCGTTGCGTAAAAAAACGTTTTCTTTAGTTAAATTTGATCAATTCCTGATAATCTCCTTTTTTAAGCTGGTATTTTGGGGGAATTGATACACTACATTTGGAAAATAAGCTCTCCAAACCATCTGGCAACCCTGTACATGGTTCAGCATTAAATCAATTGTATTTGTTAAATGAATGATTCAACTTATCCTTTCATTCCCCAGGTATGTTTTATTAATTTATAAGAAAACTGGCGTATGTAAATAAAAAAGAATGAAAACGAGAACCGGGAAGGGTCCGGAAATGTAGCTAACCCCCGTTTGTTTTAAGACGGCGCACATCCATGGTTTCCATAATCCTCGGTGGGTGGTTGGAATCCCACAAACAATTCCCCACAGACTTATTACGTCGCTGACACTATTGCAAACTAACTCTCCAGATAGGCCCGACTCGAGGCAAGGTGGTTTGGCCGAGCGACGCGGCATCGTATTGGACAGCACACGGCCGAGTCAGCGCACCGGCTCCCAGGAAGTGCGTCACAGGCTCCAAGGTCGAGTTCCTTGTGTGACAAGAGAGAGCCGCTCTGCTCCGCTTGGCGCTGCTCTCTCGGCGGCAGCGAAGAAAGATGAGCCCATTTGCGCATAACGTGGCTGTTCACGGCAGTGAGTCGCCGCGCTGCGTACTTGAGAGGCCACTTCTAAACTCCACGACGCGACGCGATGTGACGAAAGGGAAGTGAGTGCCGCTTCCATTGATGGCGACGCGTTCCACGGACAATGGGCGGTATAAACTACGACAGATACGATGGAAAGAGACTAGGTACAAGTTATTCTCACTTTAATGATCTGCCAAGGATATTTCTTTCGTTGTGAAAGTCGAGAGCACGAAGCAGTTACAACGTTAGAGTTGAGTAAAGTTAAAAATATGGCAACAATTATGACTAAAAGAAAACAAATATTGAAAATTAAGAAATCATACTAATTCAACATATTTCGTTTTAGTTATTTGAAAATAATCTAAAATTGTTTCCTCTTCGAGTTACTGGAGAATAATGTTTGCATTAACTCAATTGTTACAGGCGTTATCGATATTAATACCTCTGACGTCTAGACTGACCGCACAATTGACTGTAACGAATCTGAACTCTCGGCTCTGGGGTCAAAACAACAAGGGGCCATACTCACAAGTGACACAACAAATATCTATTACTCCGGCGGGATTCCGGCCCATGGCTTTTCATTTCCGAATTGCTAATTCTGTATATTACTCCGGCGGGATTCCCAACCTTGTCTTGCATCGAGAAGAATGCTTGCTTAACCGATCCCCGATGGATCCCCGACTTGACCGGTGAATGTATGTTTGCATAAATGTATGCAAACATTTATACGTGCTATCTCAAATTGAAATTACTTTGAATATCCAAGGGTTGTTAGAGGTCTTTTTTCTCGAAAATGCAAAAATAAGTACGAAAATTTATTCTACAATTGTTTAGAGTAAAAGCTATCCTCTTTTGGCGACATTTACAATAATGTAACAAGATTTTTCAAATCTCTGATAATATCGCTTTGATGATAGAGTACTAATTGCTCAAAGTAATGAGTTTTTGAAGCTACAAGTGAGAATGAATTGTTGCCTACGCAGTGGAACTTATTGAGGAACTAATTAAGAATAGTCTTCTCAGACTTACAACTTGCGAGACGCAATTAAATTGAAAATCAAGTTATAAAGTTGAAATAAGAAAAGTTAACGTTGCGCATTAAAGTTTAATGTGGGCGGTGTGAACTTACTTAATCCGCAATGGGGTTTGAAGAGATTGAAGATAATTATTACCTGAAGACAATTTTCTAGTGGACTTTTATGGTTTCATCCGCGTCTTAGAACTAGTATATTTCCTTTAAACTGCATGTAACAGATGAAGCTATATTAGAAGCGGTATTATACTCTTAAAATAAACTTAAATCAATGAAAAATCTAGTTTTTAAAACAATAATGTTGGGAACCATCTTCAGTCTTTTCTCTCTTCTTGCGTAGGTTTGGAAAATTGATAGTAATCTCGTATATTAATTTTACAAATATAACCACGTTAATTTATAAATTTAGAACAATAAAAATACCGTTAAACATTCGGAACCTACGCACTGCATTCTCTGACCAGAATAAACATATTTATACTAAAACAATTTTTACGATTTCTTCTGAACGAAGTAAAAATTATAGGAAAAAAATTAAAAGTATCACATTAAAACAACTGATCTTCCAAACTAATCATTTCGTTCATTGAGATCGAGAACACCGAAGAATTAATGAAACATGTCATATTAGAAGAAATCGCACATGGAATATAAACTTCGTGAACCTTGTACCTTCCTACATGCATTTTCGCAGTTTCCTCAATAAAGAGAACAACTTTCGTTGAAACGCAGAGGAGAGAGGATGTGGCACATGGTATACTCGTAGACGCAGCCTTGGATCAAAGTTGCCGACCTACGCTAGTCGCGCGGAAGATAATCTCCGGGAACATTCGGCACCTGTGTGATCTTTTCCCGATTTCTCTTCTCGCACTACGGGACACCACAATCCCCTCGCCTGGAGGATAGTGATGACTAGACTGCGGATCTTTAGGTTTTTTCCAATTGTTTTCCTTTACATCCTATTGAGCATAACATAGATAATTACACATGTAATTGATCTACAAAGGTATTAACCAATTTGTATGATGCGTGTAGGCACCTATTTCAACATAAATGCATATTTCTGCCTTTTGGTGCCTATAATTGCCTTTTTTAAAAATTTATTTACAAAATCAATTTATTCACTACACTGTCGTATTCAATAAATAATTATTCACTTCACAATAAACATTTCATTGACTGGATACTTATTTGATTTATTTTTTGATAAAATGCGACCTGGTGACGTTTAGGCTTAGCATAACAATACATAAAGAAATTAGGGAAATCTTAAGGTGCCTCAAAAGAAATCAGAACTTCGGCAATGGAATACAATTTCAAGAAATTACAATTACAAACAACAATTGGTCCACGTCTGGTTCTTAGAAACAATTCTTTGAAAATACGACAAAGTGTCGGATCGTGTTCATATAGCTATATATTAAAGTCTTTGGTTGCTGTGATAATTTTTGTGCAAGCATAAGCACTTTACTTTCAAGCAAGGTTACTTTCAAGTTTCTCCTCTTTTCTATTGAAGTTGTTGTAATTGTTAATGACCTTGAAAGGCAAATTTTTGTCGAACAAGGATCAATAAATATTTTTAAAAAAGCCTAAGCTCAAATCCAGCAAAAGCGCATTAATAAACATGGACTTCGAATTTCCAGTCTTATACAACAGATGGAAAAATAATCTTTTGTCAGGTCTGCAATGAAGAGGTACGCTTTTTACTATATTTCCTATCATTTTTACTATTCTCATGAGACCATGTATGTTACCTACCGCGATTAATCGTATTGTATGACTTTTTCTTCTATCTGAAAATAATCTCAAATTTTTTTGATGCATTTTATTAAGTCTAAAACTGGGGCCTAACAGTACAACAGATTAAGACAATACTAATTTTATAAAAGAAATTTTTTTAAAAAGCTATACTGATCCTGAAAAGTTATACTAATATTGAAAAGAAATATTCAAAGAAGCAATCTTTACTTACACAGCCCATGCCCTCAAAAAGAAAATCCCAGTTCTATTTTGACAGGTGTAAAGCATTCGCTGCAGCCAATATTCCTTGGATTGTAGTTGAAAATACAACAATGAGGTCACTTTTAGAAAGGTATTGCAAATAAATAATACTTTCCGAAAAATTACCTTGAGATGGTGTATGAATCACAGCTGAATAAAACAAGGTCAGTAAGTAGGAGATTCCTACATCTGGATTTCCGTAGATGAAACTATAGACGCCCTGAGGCGAAGAACATCAAACTTAATTGTCGGGAAATTACATGAAGAAAATTCAGGAAATTCGCATTTGATTTCTTCGAAGGTGTTGGAGAAAACTAATGCTTAATCAGTTGCGTACTTCGTAAACTCCGGACTAAAAGTACTGTATCCGAATGGTGTAAAGCAGTGCTTGCCAATTCAATGCTCTGTGACGTCACATCAATCTACTCGCCTGCTGCGCAAGGAGCCGCGGAGCAAAGGCAGAGCCCGACGCGGCGGCGGACGCACAGTGTTCCAATGATGCTATGGAAATGGGGGGAAAAGGTTCGTTTGGGAAATCGATAATTATGTTTTATAAATGGCAATATTATTTAGAATGTTTATGATCATTAACAATATGAAGAATTATATAATAAAACATACATTATTTCATAATTCAATGCAATATTCGACTGTTTATCATAACCAGTTCTGTAATTACACTTCCATTCTTCTACTAAATAACATTTTTGGAAAAGACAGTTTTAACATTTTAGAACAATAATATTTTATACAATGGTATATAATATAATGAATTAATTCGTTCTGAAAAAAATAATTAATAGGTGCCCGGTAGGGGGCACGTGAGAGAATTTCCAGCCCAGGCTTGGTTATTTTTGATGTACGGTATTTTTTGAGAATGTTGTATATCCTCCTGATTTTCAGTATTTTTTCCATAATCATCAATCTGCAAATTCCTTTACTTATCCCATGATTGCGGGCGCGTTTGCCGAATACTTCCAAGAAGTATTTAAGCCAAATGCCTCAATCACCGGAAGAAGAAGGAGACATCACGGACTTTCTCGCATCCCCAATACAACTGTCACCTACAATAAAGCCGTTTACATCCAAGGAAATCGAAGAAACTATCAAGAAACTAACTCGCAACAAAGCATCCGGATACAATCTCATAACAGTTGACATCCTTCAAAACCTACACATAAAATCAATAGCACTTATGCCATCAATATTTAATGCAATACTAAGAATGACCTACTTCCCTCCACATTGGAAAATATAGCAAATTGTAGTTTTTCAAAAACATGAGAAAGATCCTCATCATGCGAAAAGTTTGATGAAACAATTTGCAGATATTTGTGAGAAAATGGCGTTTGAAGGTTTCTGAAAATGCGGAAATTTAAGCTTACTTTCACAGAAAACTTACGTTTACGAGAAACTTTACTTGACATTATTTAAAGCACATGCACTCATTTATATAATAATGTGAACAAAGTGCCGGTAATGTAAAATATTAACGATGTGAGAGACAAGTAAAAAATATTACATCTTTGTAATTTTTGAAAAAACAAAAGAATAGAGCAATATGGCGTTCATATCATGTAGAGTACTACATAAGAATAAATTTGGAGCCATTTTTGAGAAAATCTTGTTTTAGTAATTTTTTAAAATTGCAAATATTTTGCACAATATTACCAGAAAACTACTCACATTTTCAAAAAATATACATGACCGTAAAAAAGAACTCAGTTTGGAGAACAAATTTTATTTGGAGGAAAAATCTCTATCTTCAATTTTGTAGTTTTTGGAAGACGCCGAACAAAATTCAAACTTTCAAAAAAATCGTCAAAACTTTCAGTAACAACTGTTGTTCATCTTCTGACAGACTAAATAAATCTCTCGAGACAACGAGACAGATATGAAAGGGGACTTGAAGGAAGACCTTGGAACAGACAAGACGGCAACTGACGGAACACTAAAATTGCTGAAAAAGGCGAATGTTTTCTATGAAATTTAAAGTGTAATTGTAACTGCACTTGTAATTGCAATTGTAACTTTTCACACTAATCAGTAAAGAGGCTAAAGGCCTTAGTTGCCAAGCCTTCAAACAATGAAAAAGCAACTGTAATGAGGTATCTTGGTTTACATCTAGATAGCCACTCAACTTGGAAACCCCACATCATAAAAAAGAGGAAAGAATCACAAATAAAAGGAAGCAAATTAACCTGGCTACTTAATCGAAGGTCTAAGCTCCCCTAATACAACAAAATATTAATGTATAAAGCAATAATCAAGCCAACGTGGACTTACGGCATAGAACTACGGGGTACAGCCAGGAAGTCAAAGAGATTTTTAGACGATTCGAAACAAAAACATTGATATATATCTGCAATGCGCCGTGGTTCGTAACCAACAATAATTTGTACAAAGATTTGAACATTTCAAATATGACAGCGGCTGTCACCGAGCGAAGTAAGAGGCATCAGACAAGACTGAGCTACCATCCCAGTCAACAATCAGTGAACATACGTATAGAGTACAGCGTGAACATATTCTAGATTCACTTAATAGTTACTTGTATCTTATATACCATTTACTAATTGTTCCGAGTGAACAGATTGTAAATTAGCAGTATTGTAAATTTAAAAAATGTTGCGTGACACCAGCAAAGGCCCGCGGTACGGTATGGCGACCGCCGTCTGCCCCTTACCCCTCTCCCCTTTGCTCGCACTACTACTCCGAGGGCCTGCTCGCCTATAAATGATGGTAAACTATAAATGATGGTAATGATTTAATTTAGGGTTGTGCTTGTCTAACGTATTAAAAACTCATTGATCGTTACATATTCTCGGAAGATACCATTTATGCAACGCCACAGATTTCCTCTATAGTAGATACTTTCTTCTAACTTGCACTGCACTAACAAGCCAATTAAAACCTACAATATTCTGATTTCTGAATATGTTTACTACTGACTTTGATCTAAGTTCTCGACAATCTGGATCTTGCACACCTTAAGCGAACACTGTTTCGCCTGCAAAGAGATAACGAAAAGCAATCTCGACCTCGGTCTCTTCCTCGCAAGATGACGGGGGCAGAAGAGGTGGAAGAACGTACATCGTTGTTTCTCCTTTCGAGAGAGGAAGCGCAAAAGGTTATCAGTAGGGGGCGGGTTTTGACGACCTAAACATCGCCAAAAATGATCAATAAAATGCTCTTAAAGTTCAATGATCAATAAAATGCTGTTTTTAAAATGCCCTAAAAGCAAAGAAAAATGACGTACAAAATGTTATCAAAACCAGTTCAGATGAACAAATCAAGCTGTTGCATACGTTACTGATGTAATCGAGACTTCTATCCGTTCAAGCGAACTCAGATTCAAACTTCTGGTTTAGACTATTCTTTACCACAAAATCTCTGTCTTTAGTTATCCCGAAATCGGCTGAGTAGCCAATGGCGCTGATAGGTGTCACAGGAACCTTAGATTACATACTCACAATGACAGACATTACAACTTCTGAGCGAAGAAATCAAACAGGCTACCTGGTATAGGTACTCAGGAATTCCGTGGAGAACATTTGTCGCATCTCGTAAATATTATTTGAAGCAAGTACCATTAAAATTATATTCAAATCGATTAAATCAGAGAAAAAATGCATTAAAATGACGGGAAAAGGTAAAAAAGGATTTATTAGTCGAAACAGACGAAAAATAGAAAAAAAATGAAAAAAATTGGTCATTTCGTTTTGTCATAACATAAAATTAATTTCTATACTAATCGACATTTTTCTAAAGTGAAAATAAAACAAATGACATTCCATTAACATCCTTTCCCTAGTTATCAGCAATCACTTTCGTTTCTTCAGTGACGCCGCCGGTGATCATCACATTAACGATCATATAAGAGCGTGGTTTTTCCCTACACTGTTGCATTTTAATGTTCTGAGGGCATCACATTGCTTATTCTGCGAAAGGATGGGTTAAAGAATGTTCACCGCATCACAAAAACTGAACAAGTTCAAGATGTTCAAACAAATTTTCGAACAAAATGAATACTTTCGCGAGAAAAGGCAAAATTAGCAAAATTTTGCTTGAAACATATTTTCATAAGTCGCATAAAACACGCACATATTGAAAATAACATTTTTGAATCATTTTTTGCGTTTATCAGTTATACAGAATACCACCGTACATGACACACTGTACTGCCAAAAACACACTGTACATAACCAAAAGCATATTTTGGGAGAAAATATTTCTGAACTTGAAGTTAATTTTTACTTTCCCGTATACGTACGTAATAGGAGTTGTTCGGGGCTACATAATGCGTTACTTTATAAGTGGACTCTATGATTAACGGTGATGAGGTACAGTAGTCCCGAAACCCTTTGACAACTCGTGGGATTGGCGCAGGAGTTGCAGGATACACACAAAGTAAAGTTCCAGCACAAACAAGAGTTAATAAGCAGGTTTGTTGAATGTCACTTATAGGAACACAGCACATAAACAAAAATTTCCCTTGGCGCGTCAATTCACACTTGTCCAAGTACGATTATTGCAGGGACCTTGTACACTGCAGTAATTACCTTAGTGCCGACCAGAAGCAGCCGAGTTACACAGTTGAATTAACAATTACGGGCGTAAACTTACGCAAGAGCGACAGACAATTTAGATGCTTACTGTCATGATTGAATTAATGAATGTGTGCGAGCTGTTTGCAGCTCAAGCTGCACGATTATACATTATTTTACATGCATTTGCACGGAGTCCCAGACACACGCGGGCATCTCTCACGGTGCCTTGCACTGGACTAGTTTTCGGTTGGAGGCGACGGGTATCGCCAGAATTGCGAGCGCTCGCGTGCCAGGGGTGGGGTTAGCAGTGGCCTAACACAATTTGCCATTTGATTTGGACATGGAAGATTCTGGACGGTTTTTGTCCGTTGCTCCTGCAACGGGCAGAGCGAGGGGCGGAGATAGCGAGGCGCGCACGTGCGCTAGGGCAGGATTTCTGAGAATGCCGTAGGCTTGCCGACGGGGCGTCCAGTGGTGTACTCGGTTACGCATCCCGCGGCCAACGGCCGCGCGCTTACCGATTACAGTACTTGTTCTGCCTTGTATTGTGAAAATAAACGTATTTATTCTTATATATTTTTATTGTGAAAATAAACGTATTTATGCTTTGCTGTGGGCCCGAACAGGAGTTATATACATTATAGGGACAGTTATGTAATGCTGCGCGAAAAAATGGCCAATTTTCGCCAGAACAAAATTCATTGCCGGGCCGGGATAACGAAAAAGGGAATAAATCCCGTTGCTAAATTAAGAAAAAAAATCCCCCAACACGTGGTGTAGCCAGAACCCCTCTTTTGCGGGTCCTTGTTACCGAAAAAAAAACAATTGAAAGAAAAAGTCCGTCTGTCCATCCATCTGTGAACGCTGCTAGCACCTGAACCGTACGTACGATTTTTTCCAAAATGGATATTAGATATGGATATGGTTCCAGTCGAAGCTTTGAGATTTTGAAAAAGATTCTATAAAATTTGGGGATACTTTACATGAAGCTCCTCCGACATTTTCAAAAATTTCTCAAAAACGGCTCCAAATTTTTTCTTCAAACTTCTTGTAAGAACAGAGTAAAATGCACTTCTCAAGGTGGCATAGGTCCGATTTTCACGGTTAATCCTGAATTTTGTAAAATTGCAAAAGTTTGAATTTTATTAGGTGTCTTCCTACGACTACAAAATTGCAGATAGTGATTTTTCGTTCAAATAAAATGTGTTCTTTATAGTAAGTTTTTTCTTTCAGGTCATGCACATTTTTTAAAAATTTTAGTACTTTTCGCGCAATAGTGTGTAATGTATGCAATTTTAAAAAAAATACAACAACACGATTTTCTAAAAAATGGCTTCAAGTTTTTTCTTTAAACTTTTGGTAGGGATATTGCTAAATGTTCCCTATGAGATGACATAAACTCTATATCCCTCTATACTTTTGTTTTTTCAAAAATTACAAAAATGTAATTTTTTTGACTTGTCTCTCACTTCATTAATATTTACATTATCGGTGATATTTTCATATTTATGAGTACACGTGCATTAAATAATGCCAAGAAAATTTTCTTGAAAACGCAACTGTTGTCTGTGAAAACTAGCTCAAAATTCCATATTTTCAGAAACGCTCAAACACCATTTTCTCATGAATGGATTCAATTTTTTTCTTCTAAGTTTTGGAACGGATAGTGCTAATTGCACTCTTTAATATGACGTCTCGTTCATTTGGGGGTATTTTTTTGTTTTTTCAAAAATTACACAAATGTAATTTTTTTGAAAGGTCTCTCACGTCTTTAATATGCACATTACCAGCAATTTGTAAACACTATTGCATTTATGAGTTAATATGCTTCAAACGACTTCAAATGAAGTTTTCTGAAAACTCAAAACTTTTCTGTGGAAATGAGCTTCAAATTTCGCATTTTTAGTAGGTCTTAAACACCATATTCTTGAAAACGGATACAAATTTTTAAAGGAAAATTGCCATATAGCACGAGGTTTTTGTGTTCTTTAATATTTTAATATTAATGTTTCCGTTCTACTCTCAGGAAACCGAAAAATTAGGAAAATGTCATAAACATGTAATTTGGCGGTGATAGATGGCAGCTAGCTGAGACCGAAGGAACTAGATAATTCATACGGGAAAGTCTGTGCCATTCTGTAGCACCACTAGTTCGACATTTTCCCCATATTTGTTTAAATCAATCTAATGGCAGACAAGTAAATTCGAAATTAAACTCTGTGACTATTGTGAGACAATGCAATACGACTGCTATATCACGAAGGTGATAATGATCAAATGAAGATTATGATTCGCACGATACTTCACATATTCCTAATATATCATACTATTGCAATGAAGTTGATGAAAGATACATTCGTTTCAAATTCACCAACATTCGGTGCGAGAAATAGTGGCACTGTCTTTCCTGTATTTTGTGGTGTAAATAAGCGAATTATTTCTTACAGTTTAAAATGTTACATTTCGCAATGGCAAAAGCCATTTGATAGATCAACCAGGCCGAAAAGACGCAGAACTTTTATATTGATGGTTCAATTTTTATTTTCTTCTCTGCTTTTGTTTGATACGAACGCATTGATATTTACGCTTCTTTGCTTCGTTCTTGCAAATTAAGCAGTTAATCAATAAAATGTAATATACCAATGGGAAGTTGACACTGTTGAACTGGCGAACAAACTGTGATATATGCGCAAATGATGCTGTCCAAGACAAACGAAACTAGTGGTGCTCCAACAGCGCATACTACTTTCTCGCTTTTATTTACAAATTTGCAATTTTGAAAAATTCAGAGACTTCAACGAAAATGAGATCCGCGCCATTCTTTTAAGCACTCCTTCTTCTATCCGTGGAACAAATTGAAGATAAAAGGTGTGGTTTTCGAGAAAAAAATTGTTTAAATGTTTTTAACAGCCTATATTTAGCGCAAAATCACTTTCATATTTTCTAAAAATTGAACATGACTTCTTGCAAGATGTCTTTAAAGAAAAAAATATTAAGAAAAAAAGATCTATGTTCAAAATTTAGTTGTAGCAATATGCTCAAACAAATTGCACTTTTCGAAAAATCTGGGTCTTCAACGAGAGTGAGCTCTGCACATTTCTCTTAAGTGTCCTTGATACTATCCGAGGACAAAGTTTAATCAAAAAATTTTGTCCCATTTTTGAGAAAATCTTAAAAATGTTTTTGAGGCTTCATGTAAAGTACCCTCAAAAATCAAAACATCTATTTGAAAGTCTCAGAACCTCTAGTTTGTTTAGATCGATTGGAGAATATCAATTTTGAAAATCGGCTGAACGGTTTAGGCGCTAATGTTAACCACAGACGGGCGGACGGACTTTTGCCGTCAATCGATTTTTCGGTATCAAGGACCTAGAAAACATGGATTCTGGCTACACCGCGTGTTAAAGGAAGTAATTTACTATGTATAGGAACACGACTTATCCACTTTTTTGTTACCAGTGCTCAGCAATAAGTTTTTCTATCGAAAATTCGCCATTTTCCGGCACACCTTCTCTTCTTACGAAGTAAATGCGAGAAAGTAAAAATATAAGTGACAGAGATAGAAAGCAACTGTGGGGAAAAGATCTGATGTTCGAAAAATATATGATTTCAAATGTCCCCTCCTCCTGCGAAGTAGGAGGAGAAGTCAAGGGGAGGTTAAAGGCATTACTAATGCTGCGAATATCGAAGAGTACTTATGCAATCGTTTCTTTGCAACACATTGCACATTGTTCATGGGAATGAAAGAGGGAATTAATTAATTTGAATTAAGGCATACTTTGAGTAATGTGATATAATATTCTCATTAACATTGTTGCGTGAAGAGGGAAAAAACTCAAAAAGGAAATGATATCGGC
Organism: Acheta domesticus; assembly: GCA_031308135.1. NCBI lineage: Eukaryota > Metazoa > Arthropoda > Insecta > Orthoptera > Gryllidae > Acheta > Acheta domesticus. Next base: position 80,329,283 of record JAHLJT010009436.1, on the reverse strand, counting down.
GAGAACCACAATTCGTTACCCTTTATTTCGGGGGCCACGGTGCCGTGCACCGGTTTCACCGGCCTAGTTACGTCCTGCCTGTAATGTTAGTTTTCCTGTATCATAATTACTGATTCTTTTGTGCAAAATAGATTGTAAATTTTCTTTGTTGAGAATGAAAAATTCAAGGCGATACTAAATTTAAAACTGTTTCCTGGAATATTTATTTTCATGAATTTTTGTTTCTAAATTAAATTTTTATTTAAAATCCAATATGAGAGAGAGGGAACATTGGAATATTTACTTGCAAAGTTGAACCTCAGCATTTCCAATCTATTGAGAAATCCGGCCTGGTCTCTGGTCTTGCAAACATCACACATTATCTGGTATCAGAATCGGCTTTTTCCAGATATTCCTGGCGGAAATTTTCAAGCGCCGTTCCAGGTAGAGGCAATAGCGTGTTGGCAACATTGCCTCAAGCCAGTTCATCGTGCCAATGACGTAACAAGTAATGTCGTTTGGGGACAAAATACAATAATGACAAATGAGATATTTCAGCGGCATCAATAGATGGCGAGGAATGAACACATTGCTTAATTCATGGGTAATTTGTGGACTTTTTCAACATCTAGCTGATTTCCTGTGTCATTAACACAGGACAGGTCGTTTACCTTTCGAAATAACAGAACGTTCCATTGGCTTGGTGTGTCACGTTCACTGATAATACGCTTCTTCATAGAATATACTAGTGCAATGTGTCTAATTAATATTCAATATTGCCAGGACAAGAAAACGTAAATTTGGAATGTAACCAAGATGTTGATAAGTTCAATGCAATATAGGCTTAAAAATGTTTGAAAGTTTAGCGAACTCTCTTATAAAAATGTTTTTAGAATAGAAATAAATATGTACATAACAAATACAGAAATAATCTTTGACGAAATGTTGACGGACAAGGCGACGTTTCGAGCTAAGACAGACATTTTGAAATGAGTTCGCCAAAGGCACTTTTGTATGAAATGGATACAATGTTATTTAGTAAGAATTCACAGAAACTTACAAGCCTGTACTCTCAGGATAATTTTCAGCATGCTAAGATTATTGATAATATTGATTCACGCCGCCTCAGTATTTTGTTTACTTTATAGTACCCTATTGTTTTATATCATCGTGACATCACAATGCATCACTTTCCAATGAAAAAAAAACTATGAAAGGAAGAACTAGTTTATTTGCATGAGTGCTGAAAAGTATATTTATTATTGTAAAATTGCTGAAAAACAACAGCGGCGGTTCTAGATGGGAATACAATAAGGGTCTTAAGCTTCCCCAAAAAATATGTGAAAGAAAATCTGAATCATTTTGTAAAAAGAAAATTAAAATTTACACTTACCACAGAATTAGGCGATTGCACTAAGGAAACGATTCATATATTATTCGTCCAAAATTTAACTAACGCGATATTGAGAAAATTACCTTTGTATTGGGAAACTTCACTGTTATTAATACAGTTCGCCGCATCGAAAGTACAATCTGTTACCAATGTAAAAGTTTCCAAGCAAAATTAAATATTACCTTTACCAATGCTAGGTTGTCTCATTCATAACTCAATCATATTCTCTTGAAGAAAAGTTTTCTGGTGAAGAAACTATTAACGATCACCTAGAAAGGCGGGGGCAAGGGTAGTTTAGTGTCGTTTCCAAGTATTGCGTTCAAGCATAGCGCAGGCCGTGACTCCTCTGGCAAGAGGCCACTGCTGTGTTTTTTCTGTCCTCGCGCGCCCGCTCGCAAAGAGCGTATTTCGCATCGCGCGCATTTCGCAAAAGCAGTGCGTTGGGGATGAGTCCACACGGTCATGTAACTTTCTGCAACATCGCGGAGCGCCCAAATTACAGTATTCGAAAAAGATATATGAAAGGTCTTAATGTGGCCACGTTCAATGATTTGCAGAGTAAATCTGTTTGAACACCCAGTTTTATTTGACAGTTTTCATTTATATATTGATGAATCCTCTTCAGTATAATAAGAGGATACAGAGGAAAGAGAAGTCTGATCTTATAGAAAACGAAGCGAAACGTTAAAGTAAAAATATTTTAATGCAGAATATTACATAGATTTCGTACATAATTTAAATGCAATTTAATTACGACTTTCCACGTGTGTTCAACAATCTAGTATAATAGTTTTGAGAGTTCTTTATTGATATACACAAAATAGGTACTTTTGTAGGTATACGTAAAACAAAAGCATAAATTATAAAACTTTGTCCATCTGTGAAGAACGCTAGCGGTTGAACAGTAGGAAGGATTTTCATCAAAACTGATTTTCCCCGATCGATCTGGCTGATCTCGCCGCGTCTTGAATTCGTAATAGATATTTTAATTTTTGGGTGTACTTTACAAGAGAACATTACATTGGGAGTGTTCAAAGAGTGGTTTGAATTAAACCGGACATGTGGGGGCGTTGTTGATGATGATTTAATCATTTATAACGACTTAAGCGCCTCTGAACTCTACGCAAATGATTTCTTTTGTAGTTTCTCAAAAACTCAAAAGTTTTCTTGGAAAATGAGCTTTAAGTTGCATATTTTCAGAGAAGATCCAAAGACATTTTCTCAACAATGGCTCCACATTTTCCTGGACAGTTGTTGGAGTTGCTCTGATCTGCCTTAAACACCATTTTTCTGTCTTACTTATTACTGTAAACTTATTTTTGTTAAATTACAAACCACGAAATGTATCTTTTTCTCTCATGTCGTTAATATTTACATTACGGGCGTTTTTATACATTGTTGTATTTATGAGTTAACAAGATTCAAATTATTTCTAATGAAGTTTCTCGAAAATTCAAAACTTTTCTGTGAAAATGATTTCAAAATTATGCTTTTTCAGAAACGCTCAAGCGGTGTTTTTCTCAAGACGGCTCCCAATTTTTAAATGAAAAGTTGCGTACAGTTCCATATTTTACTTTTCTATAATGTCATATTTCAATTGTACTAGTCGGAGACCAAAAAATGGATTTTTTAAAATCCTATTGGCGCCGGTAGGTTGCAGCTGGAAAGCGGTTGGGGCAAAACCCAAAAATCAGCCCAGACAAAAGAGATTAGAAAACTAGCGCGAGGAACTGTGCGCTATTCTGTAGCATCACTTGCTAATTTATTATTTAGAACATTTTAAATTAATTAGTTTATCTAAGATTTAAAAACGAATAACACAATATTACATGTTTGTTTGGGATCTCTTTCAGGAGAAATAAAGAATATCAAAAACATCAAAATATTAAAATTTTTACTAAATGAAATAGAATGGAAATGGTTTTCCATAAAATCTATACTTTTCTATTAATGTTCATTTATAATTTATTCGAACATAGATTATTAAAAAACGTTAACTGAAAACAGAAAAGGCAAGTCATGAAATATTTTGTAGAAGTGACAAAAAGAAAGAACTATTTCAATTCTTTGATTTTTTTATCAGAATTCGAGAAATCGTGGAATCGTTTAGTTCCCATGACTGAATAGGTGCATTCATTTTTCTTATCGGTGAAAAACGTCGGATCACATCCGGTTCGCATCAACATGTTTTTGCAGGGAAAATGCCGGAATGTTTGTATACAAGCGCTCTGCACTAGGAAGCGGCCTTCTGCCGCGTGTTGCGCAACGCCACGACAGCGGATGCGACTGGGCCGGCGAGGGGTCCCCATCGCGGGCGGCGACGGCAATATCGGCGGCAGCGGGGGTGGTGGCGATGGCGCCGGCGACTTTATAGTATAGATATAGATATATAGTACAGAAGCGACAGAGCAGAGGAGACTACACGGTTAATAGAGCAGCATTCATGGAAATAAATGGACGAATAACGACGCGCAATTGAAAGGTGAGGTATCTCCAAGAAATATAATTTTTCGGGAAGGGAAATAATTCAAATTGAACCTGATGGTTCAAGTTTGGGTTCTATGATTTTCGGGAGTCGTTTAACAAATGAGAAACGCTACTTTTTAACACAATATTTAGCAGCGTGATAGGGAAGCGTCTTAAGGAAACATTGATACGTATATCTAGAAATTACACGGAAATGGAGTAACGTCACTTTGGAAATAAACTCTTCAATTGTTATGTTTTTTCCTGATGTTTCCAAGTGTTGCGTGAGGCTTAGTTTTTACTAGTCTGGACTTCTGCGACAGCAATATTGCAAATGCTTGTGAAACTACTCGTAACATCTTAAGGTGCCTTCCTTCCGAAGGAAAATATCCTTCGTTTTTGTGATGAGGAAACATATTTCGTTCTTCTCAAATGCTTCTTCATTTCGAAATTCGAAACTATTTATTTGTATAACATAATAATATTGTAAAATTTAGGGAATGATATGCAATAATGCCGGTTGCGGTGGTAGAAAAAGGAACTGAACCGCGATTGAGACGTATCCTAAGACCGCGAGGAGGCGGAAGTTGGGACGGGGACGAAGGGAAAGGCGAGGATAGCAATGATAACTGTTGCATACGTAGCCATTGAGCAGGCGACGCTAGGGACTCTGGCGTGGGCGCACCAGGCTGCGAGAACAAATACCAGGACAACCAGGCGGCGGGAATGAGAGAGATGATCACGAATGCGTCGAGAATGGAGGAAATAGATTACGGATTGTAAGCATAGGCGTGTGGAGAGGAGGGTCAAGAGGGCGTGCGCCCCTGAAAATGTTGTAATGAACTCCCTAACCTGACGTTTTGACACATTTTATTTCCTTAAATATTGCCAATCCTTGATTTTTCCTTTTTTAAAGCAACAATTTGGAAGATTGTCGTACATTTGGGGAAGAGGCTCTCCAATTCATCTGGCAACCGATTTTACATGACATTCATTGTATTTAATAATTGTATAATTAAAGCTATCATTTCAGTATCATTGTGTTGACTGATTGATTGATTGGAGTATCCGGGCGCGTTAGCTGGTAAGATCACTTGACCTGTAAGTATAGTGCAAGTTTTCATCGCGGGACTTGGAGGTTATCTTCCCCGGCTGGATGGTGAGATCCGGCGCTGGCCTACACGTCTACTTGTGAGGAAATCTGACTTCAGGTATCTCCCCCAGCGTGGCACCACAACAGCCCGAACAAGCTCTAAGCTCTTGACTGGTCTCCCAACATCCGTGGTAGTGTTGTGCATGTAAGGGTAAATGTGTAAGTAAGGGGTGAGGATACTTCATGGAAGAGGAAGGAAAATCCATGGTCCATTGTTAGAGTACTGCGTCTGCATTCGCCTCGCGTGGATCGGAGAAACCACGGAAACCGATCAGAGCAGCCTGCCGCAAGAATTCTCCTCCAGTCAACGGCTGAATTCGACCTGGTTGTCTATCGTTTACTAGTAAAACATGTCATGTAAATAAAAAAATTCAATGAAAAAGGGGACCCAGAAACTAGTTTACCCGTATTGGTTTAAGCTTCGTACGCCTGTGAATGTAAGCAATACGTTAAGGACGGAAAAGTGGAGGAATTGTGGCGATTGTAGCGCCAGAAAGTGGGGAAGAGGGAACGAGAGCGTTGACATAGTGTAGGCTGGGGCAAAGAACACAGGGAACAGGGACTGGAGTGGAGAGGCGGAGACGAGAGTGATGTATGGGAGGCAGCAATAGTTTATCGTGGATGGATAGAGCTCTGAATTCTGGACTAGGGTCAGTCGGCGTTTATAGAAAACCGGCGATGGATACTGTGGAAAGGGACACAGCGAAGCGGGCGGAGCGGATGCGGGGTCCAGGCCGATAAGGTGCATAGACGGTGTGAATTGCGAGGCAGACGAAGACAGACAATAGATGAGGACGTGGAGTCCGCGGGAACAAGGGCGCATGTAATATGTTAGAGGCGGCAATCACAAAGCAGCGGCTGAGACGGCGCGGCGGTGACAGCGATGCTCACGTGGGACGGTGTAGGTGATGGCCGAGAGGTTCTGATGGCAGCGGTGGCAGAGTCGGTGGGGACGGTTTGGGAAAGCGGGGCGGAGGTGTGTGTGTGTGTGTGTGAAAGAGGAGGGTCGCAGAGGGCGTTGCCTCGCCTGTGCGCGGAGTCCCGGAAGAGAGCCTCTCTCTCACGTTATGAACTTACAGACATGTGACCGCTCAGCTCAGACTCGCCTTCGCTCCGACAAGCATGCCCTCTTCACTACATTTGTTAATGAACAACAGTTAATTTATTCCTGCAAAAATAATTCACCAATACTGTTCTGAATGGAGATATATTTGATTTAGTAATGAAGTGATTGTGCCTGTTTACATTTAAACCAATTTACCACCTATAGAAATTTGGAGAGAAATTACAGTATTTATTGCAATTTTGATTAGCAATTAAATAATTCTAAATGATTATATATTTATTTTATTGCTAACGGCAAATAATTAGAAAGTAAATATTTGTAAATAGTGATACATGTGGTTTTATGGTAGTGATTGGTGTTTGATCTTATTTGGCTGAGCCAACGTGAAAGAACTGCTTGAGTAGCTCGCTTTCGTTTTTTGTATCGCTGGCTGCTCATCGTTGCGTTTGTTGTCTCTCAAAAGTTCCGTCCAATGTCTCTTTTTTTGTTTACTTCTCTCAACGCATCGCTTTGTTTTTACAAGTTATCACTACAGCACTTAACTCGTATCTTTGTCTTCGTTCCCCAACCCTTCCTGTCATACGGCCCACGTGACAGTCTTCAAAACTCTGTTATCATGGTGAACAAGCGTTCACATTCTACCTTTGGCCAATCCTAGAACTAATCTTGTGGAACATTAATTTCTCGAAAGTCAAGACGAAAAGAAAATATAACAAACGAACGTAAATACAAGAGAAGAAAAAAGGAAAGAAGGCAAAAAATAAGAGAGAGTAATCGATTATTTTGAATTATCGACGTCTGATTTACCGAGCCCTTTGTTCAGAGACGCGAAGGGAGGTTGAATGAAATTTGAGATACAAAGGAATTTGTGATATTGGAATTCGAATTATCAGGGAGAGCAATATTACAAGCAATATTAACCCTTAAATAAAAGTAACGGCCTAACATTGCGTTATCATGTTTCTTGGCAATCAGGCATGTAAAATTATCTAACTTTATTTTTAATAATAATAATAATAATAATAATAATAATAATAATAATAATTTATTACAGCAAATGGACATACGCTGGGTGGCAGTATAACTTACCGTAAATACGGGTCCTTCTCATCCCTTAGTGAGGGAAATGCGATTATTCTGTGAAATATTACACGACAACTTTTTCGTCAAATTAGTCGTGAATGCTCGTTTACAGAGTTCCCCGTACAGAACAGTCTAGCTATAGGACTCTTCCTGGTAGTATTCGTGAATCCCGCACTGTGGTGCCAGCAACACTTTTCATATCATTCTCCATGCAGCATTTCCGAGGCGCGCATCTGTTCCTGGACCCTATCCAGTGCACGCGTTCTTTTTATCCACCGCGCTTTTTGATGTCGGGTCCCAGGCCTCAGCCTACGCGGCACGCTGTCGACGGCCGCGGGCAATGCTCGCAATAAGACCTTCGGCCTTTACCTTCTACTTCTGCACAAAGATGTCGGTATTTGATTTTTTGTTTGTGTGCGTGTTTTGTTTGGATTCATATTAACCTTTCCTTTTGAGACGGTAGTACTGTTTTTCATAAATACGATACTTCAAGTTTTATTATTTTTGTTCTTACATTCTTATTTTTAGCAGTAACTCATTTCCTGGTAGGTATTTGGTAGGAAAGCTGTGTTTCCTGTAGTAGGAAATGAATTTCTCATTTACGGTTTTATAGAAGTATTTTCCAAAAGCGGAATTTGCCAAATTTTCCTTTCGTTCTTTCGAAGGTTCGTTCGAAGGTTCTCACCTTCGTTTCTGAGTGGTCTCGTGCTTTTCTCAGTGCGCATCTGCCAATCGCGCGCCGCATACTTTAATGCGTCGTAAAATCTTTGATATTCGTTTCCGTACAAATGATCTCCCAGCTGCATTGGTTCAATTCCCGGTGCGCATCTCCTTATCGAGTCCCGCATTCCAAGATGCTCAGACACTCATCTCTGCCTGGATGCGCCATCGGCACTGCCCCGGGCAACGCTCCGTGTGTGGCGTCGCCGCCTCCACCAACAGCCACCGCCACTTCTTCTGCTGAAGCCACCACTGCAGCACTGCCCCCTTCCCCCCGCCCTCAATGCGTACGCCAAAGTTGCTGTACCGGCGGCTCCCGCCCTCTTCCACCCGTGCCTCCACCCGCATCTCCGCCTACGTCCTCGTCCCCATCGCCGTCCCCTGTCATGTTCGAAGCCCCGCCATCACAGCAACGGCTATTGCCGCTGTCCCCGCTGCCGCTACCACAGACTCCGCCACCATCCGTCTCCGCCCCTCCCTCCCCCACCATCTCCACCAACCGCTACTATCTCCGTCAGCACCGTCTCCGTCATTAATGTCCCCTTCCTCCCATCCCGGCTACCATCGTCGTCGTCGCCGTCACCGCCATCGACAACGCCATCAGAGCCCACCGCCACCACCATCCCCAACGCCGCCGCCGCCTCCACCACCAGCGTTCCCTCCCACCGCCATCTCCTGACGCCATCGCCGTCGCCGTCGCCATCGCCACCGCCAGCGCCTCCGCCGCCATGCGTCGCGCCAGAGCGCGCGTCGCACGCGCGCGAGCTCGCGCAGGCGACGGCGGAGGGTCAACACGACTTCGCAACCGTATTTTTGGGGAGGCGCTTGTTTGCGCACCGCTGCTGGCCGCCCGCCAGACGCCCGCGCCGCTGCCAAGCCCCTTCAGCCGCCGCCGCAGCCGCGGTCACCGCCAGCGCCACCGCCCCCTCCACCGCCACCGCCATGCCATACCCCTCACGAGCGGAGTGCTTGCGCCACCTTTAAACTCTCCCACGTTGACGCTTTTGTAGACACTCACGCCGTCTGCAAATTCTCACATCTGTCGCACCAGCTCAGAAGTAGATTTCCGAAGACGGAAAAATTTATCAATAAAAATAAAATTGTCCAAAAAATATGCGAAATAAACTCTTTTCTCCAAGCGGAAGTGAGCTTACTAGATGACTGAAGAATTTGTTGACATACTGTACAAAAGATAATGCTGAATTACTGATGGTTCAAGAATCCAAATAAAATGAAATCCCAATACTAATCTACAAAACAAAACAACAACATTATTTACGTTAAAGGAAAGAAAAGTACACCACAACAAAACAGAGTACTACAGCCTATACGTGCTGCAGAATAAGGCAATGGCGACTATTATCTAAATTCATGTGTAGAACTTTATTTAGAATGATTCTAACAACAGAAAATAATTAGACTGTCGTGAAGAAGAAAATGTAAGAACGTTTGAATGAGAACGATCGGTTCTTGTAAGAGTGTTCAGTTGAGTTTATTCAAAGTACTCTGTAAACATTATTTATTCAATTCTTTCTATTTTCTCTGATTCTGCCAGCCTCAATACTCCCCTCTGTTTGTTTCTCCTTTCTTCAAGCCACGTCCACTTGGACTTTGTGAGGTCTTCTGACATCGTCACCGTCTCCGCCGCTGCTGCCGCCGCCGCCGATCACAACCTCCTTGCATCTGGCTGCGCTCGCCAGCGCTCGTGCTCGCCCGGGCAGCATATTTTGCGAGCTTTGCGCCAGATAAGCCATCAGCTCTGCTGCACGGGCCACGTTGCTCGACTAGGTAGGGCTCTACCGTTTCGTGAACTTTTGCGTGCTTTGACTCCAAAACCACATTCGATAAGGCTAGTCAATAGAAAAACTAGTATTTTAGTGAACATTTGTAGGAATTTATGATAATAAAAATATACCAATAATTATCATAATTATTGTGATATTTTTTCAGCCTTTCCCATTGGTTTGAGGCCATACGTCACTAAGCTATTCTCAATTAATGAACGATATTCACAGTCCCATACCAACAGAGAGGGGTCAACGACGACCCCTACGTACATTTCTTCCAATTTCTTGGTATAGATGAGGGGTTGTTCTTTAATCTTTTAGGACTTGTTTTTGTTACAATCTTTCTGAACCATTGGTGGTAGTTTCGTCTGTCAACGTGCACCGTATATTAAAAAATTCGAAACCGTCGCCATGCGTACTCCATGGAAAATCCAGCGTAGCGTTCTCTTACAGCCAAGCTTGCCAAGAAACACGTTAAACTCTTATTCCAGTATCTATCGATGTAGGGAACAGTTGTACAATCGGGGCAACCTTAGTGAATGTTGAACTAGTTCTTCAAAAAGAGAACATAGCCATCAGAGTCACTGCGAAAAAGACCGCAAGTACAGAAAATGTTTGAAATATAAATGCCTTTGCCATCACTCACAAACTGAAAATATTTAAAGCAAACATGCAGAAAATGATTATAGATTATTACTAAATACATGAATTAGTTCTTAATTATAAAAAGATTCCTTAAATTATCCTGCAATTCATTCTGCGGTCTGGCGTTGACCCCCCTTCCCCCATTGAGGTGTTCTCCTGGTACGGGAATTGCATTGGTATGCGTCTGTTAAGGAATATGTGGTGATTTCCCGTCTCCCAGGTAAAAAATGTCCATGATCCGTGAGATTTGAATCCACTACATTTCGTTCTTCGCAGAACGGTGTTATATGGTCTGCGTGACTGGAAGATAGACAAAAAAACAACCGAAGGTACATATTCTCAGTTTTGAAATTATTGTTGTTTGTTCCGTGATAGCAGTTCTTGCATTTAATATTGGCGAGTTAAGGGATGATATAAAATAATAATAGTGAAACCACACAAGGACTATTATTAACAATCATCCTAAGAGTTTATTTCACCATATTACAAGCTTATGAATATATTGAAGCTCCATTTACCATCGCGGATTCAGATTATGGCTTATTAGTACTGACGGTTATGCTGATATCTGCTTCTCAAAAAAATCTCTCACACTTTCTCCGAACTTTCTTAAAGAAATCAATACAGAAGTCATTGCGCTAAGAAATGAATGCCAAGGTACCGTATTTAACAAAATGACGAAAGGGAATGGGTGCACAGGTACAATGCATATTTTGCGGATCTGGAATTCCTTGCTTTTGGGAATTTACCGGTCTGTCGCAGTACAAAATGAAATGTTTCGGTATTCGAAAATTCATGAGTGCGCCCTTGTGAAGGTAGGCTATTTTTTCCGAATGCAGTTAACTTTCGTCATAATTTGGCTACCCCCAGCAGTCACATGCGATGCGGGCTGGCCCAGTGTAACAAAACGTTGCCAACAGGATGTCTCGTTTTGACGCAAACATGTTATCTGTTTTGTTTTATTATGAAATCTCTAACGCGGAACAAAAACTGCCAGCTAATTAAAATTCACTATCAGGATGTTCATTCTTCTGTTGGTCACTAATGTGTTTCGTCATCTGAAAGCATGTAGCAATACGGACGTGTGGTATCATGTCACGTGAGGGTACATCGTTTTGCCCCATGGTACCATTATAAATATGTTACATTCTAAAGAAGTAAACAAATATAACGGCCAAGTTATTTAGAATATTTTATCAAGTCACTCAAATTTATTGGCAATTATAACTCTGGACTTAGAATCGAGCTCGATAACATTGGAATTGCTGAAGTAAGTTCACTGAATCATGAAAAAAAACACTTTTTGTCTCGCGGTACCACGTCAGCTACATTCCCCACAGTAAACTTCGCTTGAAAGACGTGTCTATTATATCCAGCAGATATAATTTGGCGAAAGGAGAGAAGAGACAGGCATTTTCTGGATAAGAAAAAAGAAGTAAAAGAAGAACAAGAAATAAATATTTCAAGATAAAATGCATTTTAGAGTCGCTTAAGTCGCAAGACAAGAAAAAGAGAGGGAACTGCGAGAAAACTTACTGTTTTGTCTTCGAGCAAACAAGGCACACTTAAAGGCACATTTTCTTTACATACGAATAAATAAGACTGAATACTTATTAAATGTCGGAATTAACATTATTTTTTCGCATATCTGCCAAATGCAAGTGTTCGTATTACCTGGTTAAAAACCAATGACTCATGATGATGTTCTGTTGACAGAGAAAATTGTAAAAGTAGTTTTCGTTGGTAACTTCAAAAAAATGCTCAATATTAGAGGACTGTTAGAAAACACGTCAAAGAAAGTCTCCTAAAATAACCCTCTAAGGCATTTAAATCGATACAAAAGTATGTTCTTCTGAATACTTGTCTGAATTGTCAGATACCTTCCACAAATACATACTTAATAGTAAACAACATACACTGCGAAAAATCTCGTCTGAATTTGAGAAGCAAATACATCTGTGAACAGTGGCCAGTCAAAATACAAAATTTTTAAATTAATTATTTATTCATAGTTCAACACCAAAGGGCTCCATAAGTTTTAGTAACAACTTAACAATTTATTATGCCAGTTGCCCTTACGGATAAACTTTCTTTCTGTTTGAGGAAACGTCGTGAGGCACCTGTTTGGGACAGTGATAGATGTTAAAGGAAAAGTTTTATCTTGGCTTAATTTATTCTATTGCCATCATTCTTGGCAGCAGGAGCAGGCGGATGAGCCATGGGGCGTGGAGGCGGGCGCTGGCGAAGGCGCACGGGAGGCGGCGGTGGGCGAGGGCGAGGGCGCGGGCGGCTGCCTGCCCCGGGTCCAGGGCGAGCGTGGGGCCGGGCGCAGCGCGGGGCGGCGTCGCAGCGAGTGGCGTGAGGAGCAATCCTCGCGAGGATCAATAGTGGGCCCCGGCGCGACGCCCTGGGTTGCGGCAGGCGCCCACACGGGCAGTCCCGTGCGCGTCACCTTGCCTCACCCTCCTCCTGGGCTTTGCCCTTGCCCTTGCTCTCGCCTTGGCCCTGATCATTGCCCTCGCCCTCCATTGGTTGGTTGTTTGGTTGTTAGTGATTCCATACGGGCCAATTGATAAGATTATTGGTCCCGAAAGCGTAGTGCATGTGTTGTCCTCGGCGGTTATCTTTCCCAGCTGGATGGCGAGATTCGGCGCCGACCTACCGTCGGCTAATGAGGTTTTCCTTAACCAAACATCTCCCACCAGCTGGGCACCGCCCCTGCCGGGAGAAGCTCCAAGCTCCCGATCGGTCTACCGGCAGGTGTAGTAGTGTAGTACATGTTACTGTGTGTTTAAGTAAGGGTGAGGATAGGATAAGGAAGCGGAAAGAAAGTTCGCGCACGGCCCGTGACCCGTATGTTAGGGAACTGCTCCGGCATTCGCTAGGTGTTGATCGGAGAAACCGCGGAAAACAACCGATCAGGGCAGCCGGCCGGTAAAATTCTCCTCCAGGCAGCGACTGAATTTGATCTAGCTATCAAGCTTGTGTCGAAAATCCTGCCACCTTCGAGACTCGAACCTAGATTCTCCCGGTCAGAAGCACTGCAGTGACAACAGAGATGCCCCGAGCCAGCTCGCCCTCGATCTCACCTTTACGGCTCTTCCTCTTGCCTTCGCTTCCTCCTGCCCTGCTCCCTCCTCCCGTTCAATCTCCTCCCCTTCGTGCTTCTCCCCTCTCGTCCCCGAATTTGTCAGTGTCCTTCCCAGTTCCGTTTCGATCCCGCTTCGACCCCACTATTCCCCGCCTTACCCGCCCCCGACCCATTCCCACCACCACCTCGCCCCCGCACTATCCCGTTCCCGCCTTCTCCCTTGCCCTTTCCCACGCCATTGTCTCTGTCCAGCGCTCGAACGACTCAAACCTGGTACAAGAATTTCATTTGCGCGGCGGAATTTATGAGGGATGGAGAAACTGGAAAGAGCCCCCTGAACACACAGCGGAGAATTTGGGGAAACGACTGTGCTCAACTTAATTAAATGTTCCGAAGGGCCGATGATCTAATGAATGCTCATACAGTTAATACAAATCTGATTTTTGAGTGAGGACGAGGGAGGAGGGGGCCTATGTCCTCCCGTTTGCTAGGATGGTCACTCAATTAAGGTTTGGTTTGCCATTGCATTCCACAGAATGGAAGATGGCAGGGAATTATTTTGAATAAGTGTTTATTCAATCAATAAATATTTATTCTAGTGAGTGGGGTGATGTTTAAACGGGATACATACTGGTATGAGAAGAATCCACGCCACGACTACACGGTGATAATGTCTTTGTAGTACACGGCACCCAAACACACAGACGTCGCTCTGACTAATATCAGACGGACGGTGTTCCCAGCTCCTGCGGCTACCATGCCGACCTAAAGGTCACTAACATTGGTATTACATTTACGGTAGGCTTGTAGTTATAGAGCAATTGTTTAAAAACTACGGTACAACAATGACGTGAAGAAATTGTGATCACCTACTTCCACCAACTATCCATATCAGTCACTGTCTCTGCCAAGAGTACAATTTAATAAAGAATTGCATTTTTCAGTCCTTGATCATTTTTAATGATTTATCACCCACCATGTTTTATGACGGGCCAACAGAAATAATTATGCGATCCGAATGTGGGCCGAGAGCGGTCTAAGCTATTAGTATCTGCCGAAGTAAATATTTCCAAATTTAATTTGGACAGATACAGCTAAAAAGCTAGTTTTTGAAGTATCATTAATATTATCAGTAAGCTGCGGATTTTTGCCTATTTGCCGACTTTTATCCTTCAATTAAAATGCAGTATTTTAGGTTACTTATTCATTTTTAGGCATTAGTAGTATTATATTTTAATACACTTAATGCTTCAAAATGAATAAGTAACCTAAAATACTGCGTTTTTAATTGAAGAATAAAAATCGGCAAATAGGCAAAAATCCGCAACTCAATTATCAGTATCAACACGGCGGAAACTTCTGCAAATAACTGATATGGCAATTTAGCTTTGGTCACTCTTTTTGGTTTATCGTAAAAAACACACTTTAATAATTGGTTTTTAATGCATTTTGTCGTTTCCTCTACAATGCGCCACATTTCATGTAGATTTTGAAGATAGTTTTTTTTAGGTTGGCGATAACATGCTGGAGAAGAATGTAAAATGTGTATTTATCCATTTTCTTTAACTCTCTTTCCATATCTCCGTTTTCTGTCAAGTACTATATCCAAGGTCTTTTCGGATCCCAAGCTGTAATGCTATCTGAAAATGGTAAACATGAATGTATCAGTAACAAAAGGAGTGTAAATTATTGGTTTTAATAAAGACTCCGTATATCCGTGTGTATACGAGAAAGTAAAGATATGAGTTTTAAACAAATAAATGTTGCTGAGCTTCAAAAAATACTCCAGGTATGGTACGAGCTTTAACAAAAGCTTTTGTGTGTTAGTTAAACACTTTGGATGTGAGATTTACTTGGAGATACAATCTTATTTGACATTTACTTCTTGTAAAAAGCTATTTATTGCATGCAACTTAAATAGTAGAAGTTGGCACAGCTAGCCCAGCAAATGCTCAGGAATTTACGAGCAAGAACAGACATATGTACAGCGATGAGTCCTCCTGAGTAATTTTAACTCGACAATTATATCATCCTATCCTATCCTATCCATGGAATACCTCGCCAATTGACGGGAAATGCTACGTAAGAGAATGGTAATACGGAATGATGCGTTTTGTATGTGCTCGAACTTTCTGGGAGAGAATGGGATGTTGCTTTTTATTTGTTATTGATCTGGTTACGGCGAAAGTTTGGAGGTCAATTGATCGATTCTGAAGTTTGAAAATTTTCAAAATAACATCTGCAAATCGACATTTAGTGCGCCATGATGTCTTCTTTACTGGAACTACTAACGGTGTTCATGCGTGATTAATCCACCCGTATCTAATTGTACCTTCCTTTGCGTTAATTTGGAGAGGGCAAAATGACGACCCTGCCCAGGAGGGAAGAAGTCAATTCGATTATACAACCCGCACGGTATTCAAGTATTATGTGAAAGGGTTGCCTACCTTTCATTAGAGTTACAGGCGTTTTTTCAGAGATTCCTTAATGGCCGGTAGGCTAATAAATTTTGGTTACACGAGACACATTTTGAGCAACGTAAATATTAATTCCAAGATTGTACCAGTAGTTTTAAATTCTACTTCCTACTGTAATATTAGAAATCTCAGTTTTAAGACACAGTAATAAATTATTTACGTTGTTTTTGTGGAGACGGAATCCCTTCTGTATGGCTCAGTCAAAATAATTCAGCAGTTATGAATAATATTTAGAAATTATGTATAATATCTACCCAATTTTGTGAAAGGGGTTAAAAATCTGGATTTAATCGCTTTCTCTATAAATTAAACATAATATCTGTCCGATTAAAAGTGATTCTCTCAAAAAAATTAATTACATTGCAAGATCATTTCGCATAATAGCTTACATGAGTTGCTCACAGTAATAATTATTGGGGAGAATGGTATATTATGTAACTGAATGCTTTTAGGGCGCAGTTAGCGTTTCGTTCCGCGAGTTCAGGTTGGTGACAAGACTCCGGCCTTCGGCCTGTGCGATTATCATAAAACATCCTTGATTCTACTCAATACATACTTTCCGCTGCATTTTATGCCGTTTGTTTCTCTTTTCCTAAAACACTGCTAACACGTCATTCTACTCGCGGGTAGTTTGTCATTTTGCCGTTAACATTGCCTTTGTAGCTGATGACTTCGGCTAAAGCCTGGATCGCCAGCGTGGTTTTTCTCATCTTTCCAATACACATTTATATTACTACAACTTTGACCAAATCATAATCAGCAATTATGCGTAATAGTTTGACACAGTAATTAATTTTCGAAGAGAATATTATTATTACTTTAGACGAATCGCACTAGCAATTGTAAATAACAATGGGACATTATTACTTAAAATGACATATACCTCAAATCCTCGAAATATAATACTACTAAACAGGAAAATTATCCCTCCCCCAAGGGTGAATCAAACACGTTTAAGACACATAAAATATTTAGGTTACATTCGAAGAAGCCGACCTGGATGGCCGGGGTGACTAAGAGCATGTACCGTCTCAGCGCTTCGGTCTGAAGGGTCGCGGGTTCAAGACCCGCCTTGGGTATGGTTGTTTGTCCCTTGTTTCTCATGTATGTATTGCCTCAGAGGGCCTCAAGTTATGCTGACCCCAAATTAGAGGAGCCAGTAAGTATGTTGGTGTCTAGTTTATGATTAAATGTGAGTCCCATCGGTACGTAATTTTTGGCAGTTTGTCTGGGTCCCCTCATTCCAAAGCAGGTTGTAAGAGATGTGCTGAATCTCGAATTAGACGTAAATTCGACATTCCATGCAATTCGCACGTGTCTGGTTTTTTATTTGAAAATAAAGTCATATTAAAATGTTTGCCCTGCACATTACTGACAGTATATGATATAACGCAAATATCAGGGCTTGGTTGGGCAAAACTCTATTGCAGTATGTAACTATTTCACCCTAAAGCATTGACATACCAAGTGACAAATGTTCCCACGGGTCCATCTAGTATTACCACGGTGTAAGAATTCTGTATCTTACACGGTGGTATTACTTAATCTCGTTTGTATTTTCAAGGTCTCTATATCTTTATTACAATGGAATTGAAAAATGATTGTGTCATTAATTCGTGACATCTGTATTTGAAAGAAAACTTTGCAGTCTCAGACCTTGTGAAAGGTGGCTAGACATCCAGGAACTCGGGAAAAATTCAAAAAACATCTATATTTCTAATTTCCTACGCGCGGAGAAATTGAAAGAAAAAAAAGCAGCCTTCGGTCATGTGAAAGGTTTCTTTGGTTTTGTTAAATAACCAGGAACTTGGGGAAAATAGAGAAACAGTGAACCAGTTTTTATACAAGAACTTATATTTTTGTCCAAAAACACAAAAGGAGTCAAAATAGAAATAGTTTGGATTTCTTCTCATTAAAATATATCGGTGGAAATGAGAAGGCAGACGCAACTGCAAAAATGGCAACATCATTACCAAACGTTGATCACCTAATTCATGGTACCCAAAAAGATATAAGAAATCTTTTCAAGGACTCTTCTTTGAAGTATTGGAACTTACAATGGAAGATGGGGTCTACAAAGCTACACCGAGTAAGAAATTCTATCCTGGAACCAGGTCTACGGAGATCAAACTTCAAAAGAAGAGAAGTCGTCATTACAAGATTAAGAATCGGTCACTTTAACCTAAATTACTGTCATCTGTTGAAAAACTCCAACCCTGAACCTTGTCCTAAATGTGGTGCTACCGTGTCTACTCCTCGTATTATTCTCGAGGGTCAAGGACTTGATAATGTTAGAAAATCATTAAAAATAAAAGGCAGCTTATATTCACTGTTCAAATCAGAATAAGATTGTAAAAAGAATTGAAACTACTAGAAATAAGTAAATTGTTTAAGGTAATATAATAATGATGCAAATTTGGTAATGATATATTGATATAATGCTTACGATGTAGTGATACCACTGTTTGTAACCTTATGTAATGTATGTACTGATGTAAACAAACAGGTCGCTGATGAACTGAGCTGTTATAAAGCGACCATAAATAAATAAACAAAAAAAATGAACCAGTTTCAATTTTGACAGAAAATGGGAATATTTGATTCTGTTATTCCATCTATTCTCACACTGTGCGTACCTTCTGGATTCTCGTACTCAGTGTGTCTCTGCTTGCAACTACAGCCGATATCATGCGACAGCAAGGCTCAAAGGAAGATGCCGTTCGCTATTTAATATTTCCTATGCGCGTGTGCAGCAACTTTTGTGATGTTATTGGTATGTAAAGAACTTTTGTACTTTGTATAATAAACTACGTTATTGCATTATTTATAAAAATCTGTTTATGTTAAAATATTTAATTTCATTCTGCCATTTTATTTTAAGTTCTTGAACAATGCAGGCCACTAATCAAGTACTACTAATATTATAAGAAATGTGTTGCAGCTACTCAAAAAAGGGCATACAAAAGGAATAGAAAATGCATAAATCAATACCATCTTGAATAATTAATGCCTAAAAAGTTCAAATGACATCTTTTTGATAATATTTCTACACAACTTCAAGGCAATCTCGATATTTTATGATATAATATTCAAATCAGTGGCAGATCTAGATATTAAATTAGATGGAATGGGGGGAGATCCATGCCTGCGTAGTTAAATGTTATAATTTCCGAATTCGTACAAGGAACCAGGTCATGAAGATTTAAGCAAAAATTCTTGAGGCAGTAAAAGTGAAAGAATTTTGTATTGGGTTAGGATCTAACGCTAGTGCATATTTTAAGGGTCATGAGTCTTCATGAACTACTAGTTCAAACCACATAATTCTCATTTACGTGCAACTCGTGTTTTCTCCCTCCAAAATAACATAGCTTTAACTTGTAGGAGAAGTCCTTGTGCGCTTTCTGGCACTGCTGTTGCTCAGAACAACCTTTCGGAGGGTTACTCGTTGAAGTACGTAGTCCATAAGTCGGACATCATGCAAAATCGTTGCTAAATATCTCCTGCAACCTGTGTACAGTCCTCTGAACCACTCTGGTACCTCACGTCAGAAGACATTCACGTCTATTACATAAAAACGTTCGGAGAGTGGAGAGGGTCCTCTTAAATTTTTATGCGTGCTTACATAGTGTGGAGAAGGGATCACATTGTAGCTCTTATGTAAGTTCCGAGGTCCAGAGAACGCCAACATCTTGCGTAATGTATTCAGATCTTTGCTTTTATTAACTTTCTACTAAACTGGTGACCAAGCCTGGAAATGTACACTGCGTCAAATTTTTAATGGAGTTTAGACAAGGATAAAATAGATAAAAAAAAGAAAAAAATCATTACTTCGTTAAAAATTAAACTCGATTATTCCGTTTGTACAAAACAGTTACGAAATTACTGAAAGATTAGAAGACTTAAGATTGATTTTAAAGTTATCCTGTTTTTTAGTGATTCGACAGACACTTGATATGTTGTGTATATATTTTTACATATCCTCAAAGATAATTAATCGAATGATAAATTTTCTTACGTAAACGAGCGACGATACAAGCGTTGTGGAACGCGGTGCATAATTTTCAAATCAATTCTGAAGTAATCATGAAAGATATTGTAATTGGACCAATTCTTCGAAAGAAAAAACAAATTCCTCTCTCAATGATAAACGAATTTAACTAGCAATATATTTGAATAAACGTTTCGAAAGCTCCGAAATCGCAAATTTAATTTTCATTTCATTTAAAACGCAATTTATTGATAGGATGTTCACATGAAAAGAACAATGGCAAACTGAAAAGACACAAATTGAATATACATTACAAAATCGACATTTATTTATTTAATTTATTCAGGCACTGACTTGTTTTAAAATGGTTTCATTGATATTTTTTGGGGGCGCTTCACTGATATAATGATTAGTCTTGTAAGTGTGATGCATATTGTATTCTGTCGGTGGTGGTGTTCCCCGTGGAAACGTGAGATCTGGCATCTTAATGCACGTTGACTGGCGGGGATTCCCTTTCCAGGTACCTTCATTTGCAGGAAACCATCCAAAACGTTACAAGCCTGTACTGCGATTTTTCTTATTTTGCCCCCTCAAGGGCCGTCTTCACGATGGAATATGTCACGGTATTTCGCGACGTTCTCAGTCGTGCCGCCAGGTATTGCATGATCGCGACCGTATCAAGCAGTGCTTGCAATCATGCGACTTCTAGCGGTACGACGGAGAAAGGCGCAAAACACAGTGTGATATTCCATAGTGGCCATAGGGGCTTGAGGGGCAGAGTTAGAAAAATGGCACTATAAGCTCTCGACTGCTCTCCGTAGTAATGTAATGCATGAAAGAGAAGTGTGTATGTGTGTGTAAGGAGAGAAGAAGAAAAGGAAGAGGAATGAAAGATCGCGCATAGTCCGCAGCCAGTCTTTTAAAGAATTGCTATGACTTTCGCTTGGCACTTGGTAGAAACCACGGAAAACTATCGATCAGAAAAGCCGGACGTTGTAATTCTCCGGTGAGCTACAGAATTTGACCTAGCTGTAGTTAGTGTCGAAAAACCGCCTCCAT
Source organism: Acheta domesticus (assembly GCA_031308135.1). Taxonomy (NCBI): domain Eukaryota; kingdom Metazoa; phylum Arthropoda; class Insecta; order Orthoptera; family Gryllidae; genus Acheta; species Acheta domesticus. The sequence goes on along the minus strand of JAHLJT010009436.1, from coordinate 80,308,376 downwards.
TGGGGCCCAAACCCAAGAATCTCCCGGTCAGAGACACTGTAGAGGCACAACCCCGAGTCATCTCAGACAGTATGTGAGTGAAAATGGAATGACAATAATTTCGTTTCAACGACCTCCAAAGTGTCAGCTTGCTAAATGTTGTGACATTAGAAACAAGAAACGGGACCAAGCAGTCAAAAGCAATCGCCAAAATTATTCACGTCGAATCATCAAATTCAATAAGGAACTAGTTCAAGGCTAGTACGCTATTAACTATAAACAGCTCTCCTTTCCACATCTTAAAAATAAAATAAGTTCGTGGCCAAACTAAACAAAAGCAGAGCAGACATAGCTCAGCGTGGTCGCGGGGCTTTTGAGGCGCTGTTCCATAGCGACGGGCCGCGACGGGGCATGTGGCAAGTGACGTGCGTGCGGTGCGGCCGCGGGGCGTAGGCGGAGCAGAACGGTAGCGGGCATCGGCGGTGGAAACAATGGCGGCGGCGGCGGTGGTGGCGGCGGCCAAGCGACTGGCACAGAGCATGCACGCCCGTCTCCTCGCCCTGCTCCGCCGCCTCCACGACCGTCTGGCCGGCAGCTCGCCGGTCGACAGACGGGCAGGTGGAGGCCAGGGCGTTCACCCCGACGAGGAGGCGGACGGTGCGTCACGGCGCTCACAGTGCCCGTCGTTCGTCAAGCAGGAGGACTAGTGCAGAGCTACAGGTGAAGCTAGAGATGGTTTTATATTGGTGTTGGTGATGATGATGGATGGGGTTAATAATGGTGGGGTGATGACGGTGGGTATGATGGCGGTGGGGGTGAACACGGTGGGGGTGATGACGGTGGGGGTGATGACGGTGGGGGTGAACACGGTGGGGGTGATGACGGTGGGGGTGATGACGGTGGGGGTGATGACGGTGGGGGTGATGACGGTGGGGGTGATGACGGTGGGGGAGATGACGGTGGGGGAGATGACGGTGGGGGAGATGACGATGGGGGAGATGACGATGGGGGAGATGGTGTGGGAGACGACGGTGGGGGTGATGACAGTGGAGATGAGGACGGGCAGGTTGAGGGTAGAGATGATGATAGGGATGTTGATGGCGGAGATGTTGTGAAAAGCGTTGATGGTGGACTTGCTCAGGCGGGGAACGTGGGGAGTAAATGGAAGGGGACAAATATATTTTTTATAGAGGTCGTGATGCAAATGGTGGTAAGCCGGGAAGGTGGACGAAGGACAAGATTGCCGGATTGTATTAACAAAGAAAGTGATAACGTAATGGACACAGCGGTGGTTTTAAGAGAAAGGCAGCTCTAACAGTAGGGAGATAAAAGGAGCATTAGGAAGAAGATGGAATGCTCTTAAGGCAAGAAGGCGGGGTAGCGTAACAGTTATAGCGATGGCTTTGGGAGTAGGGCAAGCCTGGTGAGAGTGGCGGGGTAGGGAGAACGTACGGCACTCGTGCCAAAAGGTTGAGCTGGGACTGGCAATGGGTAGAGCAGCGGCGACCGTAATGGCCTTTGTGGCGAGGTGGAATGGCCGGGCGGTAGCACTAGCGGCAACGATTTGCGGCGGACGAAGTCGTCGGTGACGGGGGAGAGTACGACGACGCAAAGGGAACGTGGCGGTCAACATAAGAGCCCCTCAGCGGCGTTACAACGTGGCGCTGGTGAGGTGGCTTGGCAGTGTAGAGGAGGGAATGGTAGGTCGATGGGTGCGTGACAACGAAAGCAGAAGCGGCGGTGGCGGCGCAGGATCGGGTCAGCGATGACGGAAACAGGATTGCGGAGCGGCGGCGGCGGCAGTGACAACGGTGGGGGAGGTGGTGGAGGTGGCGGTGGCGTGGCGCGACGCCGGCGGGCGGCAGCGGTTGGCGGTGGCGAGACAGGCCACAGTGCCGCGGCTGCGTGCTCGCCTCACGTGTTCCCGCGCGGAGACGGAGCGCCAATGAACATCGACCTCTAGCGCCACTTCCCGGGAAATCGCGCTTTAGTCATGCTTCCGTCTGGATTCTGCCAACGAGAAATTTACAAACACGTCTCGCATTTGCGCAGGCACGGCAGGTCTCTTAATGAAACTACAATATAGACAGACGTTCGTTATTTCTTAACCCTATATGCTTTTCGACCGCACAGCGGTTATATTCAGAACTGGCTTGCAAGCATTTGTGTCTCTCCCCTGAAAACTACTGCAAGTCAGTATTCATGGTGGCCGTTGGCAAGAAGTGTTTAGGGTAAAACGAGCTTTATTATGTAGTTTCATTGCATTAGTTAAAGTTGTCACAACGCTTTCAATCAAGCCTTATTTTTCAACACTGTGACATTCTTAAGAGGATTCGTGAGTATCAGAAATAATAAAGACACACACACACACAAAAAGAAAGTAGTCTGACCTAAAAGACTTGACACATGTTTCTTTATGCATGTCGACGTGCTGAGTTCGAATCTGAAGCCAGAATTTGGCCATCACCTACCAGTTCTTTAAAATACCGAAAAAAAACATTATAAAATTGTAAATTTCACGGTCGTTTTGTGCCTGTGTAATTATTTCGAAGCAAAAAGTGATGAATTTCCCGGTACTTTCACACTTGTTTCTTCGCTATTCGTTTCATGACTCGCAACGGCGAGTGCGTCTAATCGTCCTGTGCTGTTGATATTTATAGTCCCCTCGCATCTCGTTCCAGTTTCGCAATGCTTCCGCGAATAGCTCGTATAGGGTCGGTTCAGACAAGGAAGCTATTTTGACCAAAATAGAATAGGCTACAAACATCTCCACCTATATGCTATGCTTATGTTCGAGGTTTTTTGGTTTTGTTGTGTTTCATGGGGAGAAGCAATTGAAAGCAAGCGGATATCGTATAATTCGACGGATTATAGCCTTAGAATTTCTTTTGAAAAATAACAAGAAAAACTAGAAAATTAATCTCTAATCATCAAAACCTCCATCAACAGGGTTAGTCTGAGAACTTGCTGGTCTGGGTCTGCCTGCCCGTCTATTTATAATATAATTGTTTTGGTTTTTGTGGATAACTAACTTCAAATTGGAGACTATCACTCAATAATTTATCTTTCTGAACACTTCGCATATTTATAATTTTGGCAAAAAAACTATTCCCTTAAAACAGGACTCAGATGGTCAGATTTGCATTTGCACTCATCGTGAATACACCTTGTTCACTTTCTTCCTCTTTTTCTTGACAAGTGTCAAAAGAAAGTCATGATTCACTCATTGTTCAACTGAAAACTGATTAATTCGCTTTTGAACACACAAGATCGATAGCTTTTCAAACCATTAGTGCAGGTGGCATAATGGTGATTCTGTGCGTGTTAAGGTTTTATTTGTACAGATTTATAATTCAAAGACTGATTGAAGATTGTAGAAAAAAACTCATATTTATTACGTACGTGGTTTTTGTAGTTTCCTAATAGTATGTACTATGTTTGGATAGCTATAATTCGAAAATTTCTTATTGTACACGTGCCTGTCAGAGAATGGAACTACATATTTATTCTCTAAATAAGATAATACTTGTCTCATGGTTGGATTGTATTTCTATTCATAAAATCGTACCTGTTTCCTGGTTGATGACGGGCTAATTTGGGCAGCTGGTTATGTTTTGCGAGAGGCAGAAAATAACTGCACGTATCCTTTCATTAAATGTTTACCACAGCCTCACTTTTGCTGTATGTTTCATTTACACGTATATTCGATTCTAAGACGCTTTGCTACTTGTTTATCTTTCTTTCACTACATTATAAATTCTTCCAACGCCATGATATTAACTACTGTCTTTGATTTACTTATACAGGCCGTCTGGTCTGGTGACGCGTCATCAAATGATTTGAAAAATTTTCTGTCCTGAACGTTAAAGCTTTTATTTAAAGGCATACGTTTCTCATTTACATGCGTTTATTAAAATGGGGCAGGTTCAATTTTTGTTGAAGTATCTAAATTTTTGAAAATAACAAACCTTAAATTTTTCGGCGTCTTCCTGCATCTACAATTTTGGAGATAGGGATATTTTTTCTTCATGCAATATATTCATAAAGTTAGATATTTATAGCGATTTTTTTAAAATAAGGGAACTTTTTGGAGAATTTTGCGTGAAATAATGCCAATTTTAGAAATAAGATTTTCTCAAAAACCGCTCAAATGTTTTCTTTAAATTTTGTGTGTGTGGATAGAGTTAAATACACTGAATAACATGAGAGAAACATTATTTAGATGTAACCTATTCGTTTTTGCAAAAATTACATAAATATATGTTCAAGTAGTATTATAGACTAATATTAAATAATCGATACAAATAATGGGTGTCGTAGCACCTCTAGCTCTTATCCTGTTTCACAGCTTACTCGAGTAGATAATTTTAAAATCTTAACTTTTATTTTAGTTCCACATTTTCCCATAAATATTTATCTAATCATCTTTTCCGAAAAATCTACACATTCAGCCATATGACTGTTTCGTCTGAGAGGGTCAGAAAATAGAGTGTGAGTTATCGAAATTCCCACAGCCTTGTATTGATCGACTTTCACCACTGAGTGAAAGGGGACGCTTAAAACCCCGATAAACGGGAGTTCGGTGCAGTCGTTTAAAGAAGATATTCACGAGGTGCATGATGCTTCAGCCCCTGCGTTTTTTAGGGGGAAAAGTGTTTTGAATTTGCCCCTAATGAAGCAAAAAAACATTATTTAAAAACGTGTTGAACCTTGGCACAAAAATAACATTTAGATTACGAAACATAAAAGCACGCTTTAATTATACTTTCAACAACAGTCTTACAACTGTTAAAATGTACTTTTTACTGACGAGTGTATACCAATAAATCATTTTTAAAATAACAACTGGTGCTACAGAATGGCATAGACATTCCCGTATTAGTTTTCTATTTCCTTGGGTCTGGGCTAGCAATTCGGAATTGCCACATACTCGTGCTCAGCTGCCATCTATCGTCACCCAACGTACATTTTTTAAAAAATTTTCCTTAATTTTTCGGTTCTAAATGGTAGAACGGAAATATTATTTTAAGAATATTAAAGAACAGTAAAACCTTGGCCTAAATAGCATTTGAAAAATTTGGAGCCGTTTTTAAGTAAATGGCGTTTAAGCAATACTTAAAGTGAGAAATTGGAAGTTCCTTTGTATAAAATTTTTTTGAGTTTTTGAAAAACTTCATTTGAACTCATTTGAAGAACTTACACTCTCAAATACAATAGTGTCCGCAAATTGCTGGTAATGTGCACATTAAAGTTGTGGGAGATCTTTCAACAAAATTACATTTGTGTAATTTTTGAAAAAAAACGAAACAATACCCCAATATGAACTTAACGGCATATTAAAGAGAGTAATTTGCACTATTCGATCGAAAAGTTTGAACAAAATTTTTGGAGCCATTTATGAGAAAATGGCGTTTGAGCGTTTCTGAAAATGTGGAATTTTGAGTTTTCACAGAAAACGGTTGAGTTCTCAACAAACTTTACTTGATATTATTTAAAGAACATGTACTCATGAATATAATAATGTGAACAAATCGCCGCTAATGTTGATAGTAACGACGTGAGAGACAAGTAAACAAAAGTTTTTGTAATTTTGAAGAAACAAAAGAATAGAGCAACATGAAGTTTATATTATCTCATAGAGTACATTAGGAATTATTCCTCCCAAAAGTTTAAAGAAAAAATTTGGAGCCGTTTTTGAGAAAATCTTGTTTTTATAATTTTTTAAAATTCCACTTTTTGCACGCAATATTGCGCGAAAAATACTAAATGATTCAAAGAAAGTACAGGATCTTAAAGAAAGAACTCACTTTGAAGAACAAATTTTATTTGGAGGAAAAATCTCTCTAGGCAATTTTGTTGGAGGAAGACACCGAAAAAATCAAACTTTTGCAATTTTCGAAATTTCAGAGTTAACGGTGAAAATCGGACCTATGGCATCTTAATAAGCGTATTTTACTTTATTCTTACAAGAAATTTAAAGAAAAAATTTGGGGCCGTTTTTGAAAAAAATTTGAAAATGTCCGGGAGGCTTTATATAAAGTACCCCCAATTTTGAAGAATGTTTTTCAAAATCGCGGCGCCTCGAGTGGAACCAGATAGACCGGGGGATATCCATTTTGGAAGAAATCGTACATATGGTTTAGGCGCTAGTGTTGTTCACAGACACCGGACGGAGAGACGGACGGACGGACGGACAGACAGACAAACGGACGGACGGACGTTTTGAAAAAAAACAACACTTTTTCGGTGTATCAGTGACCTCAAAACGTGTATTTCCGTTGAAATCTCGAAATTGATTTTCCGCAGTATTACATAACTACCCCTATACTACGTATATTACTCCGTATATACGTACGTATACGGGAAAGTAAGAAGTTATTTATCGTTAAAGTATTGCTTCAACATAAATTCCGAGTGCACACGCGCTAATAGATAATAAACAGAATCTGTTGTCATAGTTTACTTTTGTTTATTCGCGAAACTGACAGACTCGACGTTCTGAGCTATTCAGTTAAAATTCCCTCACTGGGTCATGAATTAATCGATAATCTCAGAACCTCCCGTGGTGTAATAAAAAATGTCATATATATATTGACACTATGAAAATGATGGCAGGATATATGATAACAATGTCCTGCAAGGGCATACAACTCATTATAGGTTGATTAGGCTGAAAGAATGGATTCTCCGACCGTACGATAGGGATATATGGAGCGACAATACAGTTCGGGAGTCGAATAGGACGTCGCACAATGTTTGCAGATCGAAGGTCGACTACGAACCACGTTGTATTTGCTAGGACAACATCCGTCATTCGATAGAGCATTGTCAACAGATTACTGGAATTGGCCCACTATTTGGAGTTTCTCCGGCTCGTGTCGTATTAATCGGTTGGCAAGAACAACAAATACAAAAACATTTACTTAGGAGTGATCAGTACAGTGTCTTTAAGTTATTTACATAATTATGTGAATGTTAACACCACAGTTACCAGGCGAAAGCGTAACACCTACCCCTACTCTATTTAATTACAATGTAAGAAAAAGAATGCATAATGCACTTCCCAAATGAATATGCAAGTATTGTGAAAATATTTTCGCAAATGTCTCAAGCTACTCGTATTTAACTCACAAAAGGTGCAGAGTGACATAATGTATTAAAATCAGATAAAAAATAAACGAATTCCATAAATAATTTCTGACGGGTCTCATGTCACCATTGCATGCAAAGTAGCATACTTTTTTACGTGAAAGGAGGAGGAAATTATAATTAAGGGTTGGGAAAGGAGGCATCCTTCTGACCCATCTCAATCTAATAATTTATAACAGAGTGTTGCTCAACGGCTTTTAGGCACCATTCAACGATATCGATTCCGATCAACAAGTGTTACGAACCTTCTCATTATTAAGATGAGCTAGGAAAGAGGTGGTTGTATCGAAACGTATTCCTCCCGGCGCAGGTTGCATATTCGTGAAGCTGAAAATTGTTTGAACTTCAGGAATATCATTCCATGGTCACCTTGACTCGATAGAGTCAGGAGATAATATAAAACTGTCACAGGACTGTTGAATTAATGATATCCGATACATAATTAGCACTGGTGAGGGGGAATTTTGATTCATATTTTTAATATTTTTGTGTCATCCTTATTATTTAACTTTTTTTACAGAGAGATGTCTTTTCACTGACAATTGTTTTATTACTTATTAGAGTAACTAGTAATTATTACTTTGTTTCAAGTGAATCACAAAAATATGAAATTGTTAACCTCCAAGTTAACAAAATTTGAATATTCTTATACATTAAATTATTTTTACTGTTATACAGGGAGATTAGAAGCATAATAATCTAAAGAATTTGTAGTATGTGAGAAGGGAATACTAACAATAAGCGGGTTCTGCTCTGAGAAACTTACATCATTCTCGCTTTATGAAAAAATATCTCAGGTAGAGCATGCGAAAGCATAATTCACGTCTTATTTGTCGCTAATTGGTCTGCTGCTGTGAAGTTTGTCAACGTATTTCGAAGACGTTAAGGAACTTTCGATGAGACAAATAAATATTTTAATTAAAATTTTCTGTTGATGTTAATGTCACTGCTAGTGTATTTTAATGTTTGAGAAATTTGTTTAAGGTGCATAATTAAAATGATTCATATTAGATTGTCTTTATTGTAAATATTGACAACAGAAATAGGAATATAATTTTATGGTTGCAGATTGCGAAGTACATTTTTTCTTAAACATTCGAGATTATACATAGGATCTCTTGGAACCAGAACCGCAGTGGATACGAGAAACGTCTTCTGCTTGCTGCGGAGGGTAGTATGGAGTCAATCAAATAATACATTCGGAAAAATAGCCTTTTCTAATCACCTCCCCATCTTTGTAAAAACTAGGGAGCGGATTTTGATGACCTAAAACATCGCCAATATGATCAATAAAATGCTCTTAAAATGTTTTTAAAACGCCCTAAAGGCAAAGAAAAATTACGAAAAAAATTTGATCAAAACCAGTTCAGATAATCAACTCAAGCTGTTAGATACGTTATTGATATTGTAGTGATACCGAATAGATTCAAGTTTATTCTGCCGCAAAATAACTCCACGCAGGCGGCGACGCGAGAGATGCGAGGCGCCACGGGGGCGACCCGAGGGCCAGGCGAGGCGCCACGGTGTCGGCACCCTTCGCTCCCTAATTCGTCGCGGACACGTGTGCCCCAACTCTGGTTGGCCGCTCTGCACACGACCCCTTCAGTATTTTTCCACGACGCCTGGAACTCTTCCGTCAACCTCCCTAGAGATTCCTAGCCCCTCACACCCCCCCGGTCGTTAATAACTGCCCCTTTTCGACGCAAAATTAAAGCGAGAGGGAGCGATAACCAGCCCCTCTCTCACTCTTTTCTCGGCCTCGAAAACATCCTCTGATTGGGCAGAAAATATCTAATGCGCAGTACCCTTTCGCCAATAGCAACCAGAATTCGGGTTTGTTCTAGAATATTCCAGAGTCACAGGGATAATTTTGGTAGGGGGAACGAGGTTTCCTAAAACTTGGAGCGACGAGGCACAAAAGAGAAGCTGGGGAGCTGTGTTCAGAATCGGACGCAAGTGGCGGCCGCAGGGGGGAACCTGTTATATTCTGTTGTGGCGTTCGGTTCGATGGACTTAGAAAAATTATTAAGTTTCTTGTAGAGTTTGGGTACAAGACTTCTGTGACGAACGCAGGCCGCAGAACAGTATTATGAACATTTGACAGCAATTCGTATTATATTACGTCCGATTTACGTGCGAACTCGAGACTCTCTTTTCCTTAGTGAATTTGTGCGATAATTCACGGGCTCATTAGTATCAAAGTATTGTGAGATCGACCGGGAATGAACCGACCGTGTCAGTGAATGAACTGTGCTGACCCATTCACCGCAGCGAGCAGACGGCGCTTTTGTGTTCCGGCCGCCTTGGCCGCTACCCTCGCAAGTACCTGATCTGACCTACATTTTCCGAGCGGCGCCCCTCGCTCGCCACGAACCTCGCAGCCAGCTGACCTGAGGTCGTTCAACTTCAGTGGGTGGCGCAGGCCGCCTAACAGAGGTATTTTCTGTTTGAGTGTCTTATGTCGTACCCGCGATCGAGAGGTGTGAACAGTACATCAGACAATCAGTGTTGACTTCCTCTCGACCGGGCGACGAAGAGGAGTTCCCGGCCGCGCATGGCCGTCAAGCGGGAATTCGCGCGCGAAGAAGAGTTTCATCTGATTGTAATCACTTTGTAATTTTTTGTTCTCTTATGTGCATGACATTTCATTTTTTTGTTTTATTTCGATTTTGGGGGCATGCTCGCCAGAGTTATCATCACCAGACCATTAGCGTTTTCTTTTTTTTAATGAATAAATTCAACTTGTTCTAAATTCACATGTTTGACTTCTCATTCAACCTAGGCCACCGGCTTCCTCCATCTTCGCCGTTTCAGGTAATCTGTCGACTGAGCGGGCCGGCTACCCGTCTGAGGCGCCCAACCGAAGACCCGAGGGTAGTTGCAATTGGCTTTCCCACCGTGGGGCTCGATTAACGCGAAATAATCGTAATTTCATTTTTTAATATCCCAGATAAGCGCCCTGAGATTTCTCTGCCTAAATTATTAAATTGTTTAAATTATTAAGATGATGGATGGAAGCACGGTGTAGAGAAGTTAATAACTTATGGTCTGTTGAGGATGTCATTTTGTACTGTGTTTTCCTTGTAAGTGTCATTGTCTTGTGTTGTGTTGTGTTGTGTGAATACCGTGTGCGCGTACTAAAACAAGTGAAACCGCGTAACATTGTAAAAATGCAGGACGAATCAGGTATTGACGTGACGGGTGAAGACAGTTTTGAGGAGCCGTCGACGCAAGGTCCCACCTTAAGTGAGATCTTGCGCGTTATGAGAGAAATTTCAGATAACACTGTTGCCAAATTTGAGGAGAAATTTTCAGACAACGCCGCTAAATTGAAAGAAATTAAAGACCAGTCAGATAGCAATGTCGCAAAATTAGAGGAGAAAATTGCAAATAATGCCGCGAAATTAGAGGAGAAAATCTCAAATAATGCCGCGAAATTAGAGGAGAAAATCTCAAATAACGCTGCCAAATTACAGGAAATGTTAGATGAACGGTTCACAGCACATGAGAGCAAGTGTGAGGACAGATTTAACCGAATCGAAAGTCATTTGGAAGCCCAAGCAAATAAATTAGAAAGTCTCGAGCAAAAACTTAACCATGAAATAGGGATTTTAAAGAATCAGGTCGAAGGCAGATGCGGGGAAATAGAGGGGAACGTAGAAAAACTCAGTCAGGAGTTGGGAAGGGCACAAGCGGAAACTACCGAAAATTTCAAAATTTTTAAAATCGAAATTCAGACCAAATTACAGGCATGCGACGACAAAGTAGAAGCGTGCTGTGAGTCGGTTACTGAAAAGATCATTGAAGTTAAGCAGGAAATGGGCGAAAAATTTAATAAAATCGGACAGAAACTCCATTCAGAAGTGTCGCATATCCACGAAAAGTTCGCGCAAGTAGGCAATATTAGTGAGGAAAACATCAGGGAGAGAGAAGCCAAATTAAAAAGGGAAATTGATCGTACTGTCCTAGAATTGGTAAAGGAGGAAATTGAAAAGGAACGCGAGAATTACCCAAATCCGAATTCTGGTGGCTCAGGCCTTCGCTTCTCGTGGGCTCCACCGCAAAACCTGTATTTTTCCGGAAAACCCGATGAAAATCCCAAAGTTTTCCTTGACCGGGCGGAAAATTACATGAATCTCACGAAGGCGGTACCTTCACACTTGAAGGCTAAATTTATGCAAGAATTGTTGAAAGGCAATGCATCTTATTGGATTTCCGCTTTAAACCCTTTCCCTCAAAATTATGAAGAGTTTCGGGGGAAGTTTCTGAATCGATACTGGGGCGAACAACGGAGATATGAGTTCGAGCGGAAGATTTTAGAATCGCGATGGGAAAACCGCCACGGGCAGTCCTATTTAGACTACGCCATGGAGAAAATCTCCGCCATCAAGCTGTGTGACCCGCAGGCAAACGACCGAAAAATCATCTGGTTACTGACAGCTCATTTCCCAACGTATGTACAGAATATTGTCAACAGCGTGGAGTGTAGAGATTTAGAACGTTTCCAAGAACTGTTGGCACAATTTGATAGAACGCGGGACAACTATCACAATGAGAACCGCGACAGAAATCGCAGGCCCGACGGAAACTACCAAGGCAGGCCGCAGTGGCATAGAGATAATAGGGCCGGAGGGAACGAGGCAGATGATCGGCGAGCGCCGCCCGAATCCCGTGAGAACCGTGGACATCGCGATGAGAGAGATGGACGGCAAAATTCATCCCGGCCGGCTTCAACAAATTAGAAACGTCCCAGCTGTCTCGGTATCTGGGTGACGGACGAGTTTCTTTAGAGATACCATTTCATGCGATCATATCAGTGAATTATGCCTTTTTTGATTTTAACGAAGACGAGGATGTGACTATCAAAGAACGTGCCAGAAAATGCCCTATTATTGAATCCTTTATGGGAAATTTATGTGTCCAAGCTCTTATTGATACTGGTAGTGAAATTAGTGCTGTGTCAAAGAAATTTTATGCGCGACTTATAAGCGAGCGGATTCCAGTACCGACATTACCTACCGTCAGATGCTATGTCATAGGGGTTGGGAGAAAACGAAGCAAGCCAATTTCAATGCAGGTCCTGATTTCAATTAATATAGGAGATATGTTGTTTGATGTGCCCTGTCTAGTAATTGAAGATCTTAATCATGATGTTATTTTGGGGGTTGATTTTTTAAGAGAAAACGGTGGAATAATAGATTTTTCCAGAAATGTTATGAGTTTCGGTGCCGGTAAAGAAATTATTATTCAAGATGACGGGGAAGATAGGATTGATCTTAGCATTTCTAGTGCAACTTGGGAAGGGGGGGAAACGACGAAGGGGATTATTTGCCAAAATGTGCAAAAATGTGATTTTTTGAACTATGATGAACGCTCCCAGTTGCAGACAGTGCTACTTGATTATTTACATGTCTTCGGTCGCCCCGTTCATCCAATTAAAGACTTTTGTTTTCGAATTAGGGTTACCGATGACTCGCCGTTTAAGATGAAAAACTATCCTATTCCACAAGCTTTAAGGGGGGAAGTTGATGAGACCGTCAGAAAAATGATTGACGAGGGCATCATCGAGAGATCAGTGACCGCCTATCTAAATCCGATTGTCGTTGTAAAAAAGAAAGACGGAGGGGTCAGAATTTGTTTAGACGCTCGCAGAATTAATGAAGTGACCGTTCCAGAAAATGAGGCGCCGCAGAATATTGATGATATTCTTTGGAAGTTTAACCAAACAAAAATTTTCTCAGCTTTGGATTTTTCTAGTTCGTACTGGCAAATTGCTATTCACCCAGACGACAGAAAATTTACAGGATTCTTTTACAACGGCCTCACTTATGTCTGGAAGCGGATGCCTTTCGGCCTAAAGAACAGTGGCGCAGCCTTCATTCGATGCTTAGATGGAAAATTAGGTGACGAACTCAAACTCTTCGTTACGCCTTATATTGACGACCTTGTGATTTCATCTCGAAATTTTCAGGAACATCTTTGTCATTTAAGGCGACTGTTAGAATGCCTTTCTACCAATCAAATGAGATTAAATGTAGCTAAGTCACAGTTTTGCACACGTGAAATTTCTTTTCTAGGCTATTGTGTTAATACAGAAGGTGTTCAAATCGATCGGGAAGAAACCAAAGCATTTGTTCCCATTGTTAGCAAGGTTATCGGGGCAACCCGTACCAAATTACGAAACTCGGTGTAGAATTATCATGGACAATCTTAGTAAAAATGCCAGGAAAAGGGAGGCACAGGTCAAAAATCCCTATCAGTTTCACGTAGGCGAGAAGGTGTTGGTTCGAACCCCGCGAGTGAGTGATCAGCCTGCAGGTCTTTTCCATAAGTTTTTTCCATTGTTTACTGGACCATTTATTATTGAAGCCATTCCGCACCCTAACGTGTGCCAACTTAAAGATGCAAACGGTCTCCCAGCAGGCAAATTCAATTTTTTTAATCTGCGACCCTTTAAAGAATGAAAACTTAATTCCAAACTTTATTAATCTCTAAAATAAACTCGCCAGAACCGTACAGCTTACCGAGTAGTTCGTGATAGCCGTGCCTTCACTGTTTAAGAAATAATATTTGTAACCGTAGATTAGGGAATTCAGATTTTCTTGTAGTTTATTAGTTTATTTTATTACTCCACCATTATTAGGGTTAATGAGTTTAATTTAAGGGTAATTATTTGAATAAGACCTTTTATGTAATTGTTATCACAGAAATTAGTCGTTAGAATTCGGTACCACTTTTTTAAATTTTTTTTGACGAGATAAGCATCTCAGGTTTCAAAACTTCTCACCACGCCTTACGAATTTTAAAACACGATGCATATCTCTACTGCGGGAAGGGAGGCCAATGTAGTGATACCGAATAGATTCAAGTTTATTCTGCCGCAAAATAACTCCACGCAGGCGGCGACGCGAGAGATGCGAGGCGCCACGGGGGCGACCCGAGGGCCAGGCGAGGCGCCACGGTGTCGGCACCCTTCGCTCCCTAATTCGTCGCGGACACGTGTGCCCCAACTCTGGTTGGCCGCTCTGCACACGACCCCTTCAGTATTTTTCCACGACGCCTGGAACTCTTCCGTCAACCTCCCTAGAGATTCCTAGCCCCTCACACCCCCCCGGTCGTTAATAACTGCCCCTTTTCGACGCAAAATTAAAGCGAGAGGGAGCGATAACCAGCCCCTCTCTCACTCTTTTCTCGGCCTCGAAAACATCCTCTGATTGGGCAGAAAATATCTAATGCGCAGTACCCTTTCGCCAATAGCAACCAGAATTCGGGTTTGTTCTAGAATATTCCAGAGTCACAGGGATAATTTTGGTAGGGGGAACGAGGTTTCCTAAAACTTGGAGCGACGAGGCACAAAAGAGAAGCTGGGGAGCTGTGTTCAGAATCGGACGCAAGTGGCGGCCGCAGGGGGGAACCTGTTATATTCTGTTGTGGCGTTCGGTTCGATGGACTTAGAAAAATTATTAAGTTTCTTGTAGAGTTTGGGTACAAGACTTCTGTGACGAACGCAGGCCGCAGAACAGTATTATGAACATTTGACAGCAATTCGTATTATATTACGTCCGATTTACGTGCGAACTCGAGACTCTCTTTTCCTTAGTGAATTTGTGCGATAATTCACGGGCTCATTAGTATCAAAGTATTGTGAGATCGACCGGGAATGAACCGACCGTGTCAGTGAATGAACTGTGCTGACCCATTCACCGCAGCGAGCAGACGGCGCTTTTGTGTTCCGGCCGCCTTGGCCGCTACCCTCGCAAGTACCTGATCTGACCTACATTTTCCGAGCGGCGCCCCTCGCTCGCCACGAACCTCGCAGCCAGCTGACCTGAGGTCGTTCAACTTCAGTGGGTGGCGCAGGCCGCCTAACAGAGGTATTTTCTGTTTGAGTGTCTTATGTCGTACCCGCGATCGAGAGGTGTGAACAGTACATCAGACAATCAGTGTTGACTTCCTCTCGACCGGGCGACGAAGAGGAGTTCCCGGCCGCGCATGGCCGTCAAGCGGGAATTCGCGCGCGAAGAAGAGTTTCATCTGATTGTAATCACTTTGTAATTTTTTGTTCTCTTATGTGCATGACATTTCATTTTTTTGTTTTATTTCGATTTTGGGGGCATGCTCGCCAGAGTTATCATCACCAGACCATTAGCGTTTTCTTTTTTTTAATGAATAAATTCAACTTGTTCTAAATTCACATGTTTGACTTCTCATTCAACCTAGGCCACCGGCTTCCTCCATCTTCGCCGTTTCAGGTAATCTGTCGACTGAGCGGGCCGGCTACCCGTCTGAGGCGCCCAACCGAAGACCCGAGGGTAGTTGCAATATAGCCGAGGCTTCTTCAATTCGTTCAAGTGAACCCAGCTTTCAACCTTTAGGTTCGGACTCTTCTTTACCAGAAAATATGTCTTTAGTTGTCCCAAAATCGGTTGAATTGACAATGGCGCTGATACGCGTCACAGGAACCTTCGATTACTTACTCACTATGGCTGACAGAGGATATTCGGCAACTTCTCAGCGAAGAAATCGAGTAGGCTACCAAGTATTAGTATTCAGGACTTCTGTGGAGAACATTTGTTGCATCTCGTAAATATTATTTGCAGCAAGAACCATTAAAATGATATTAACATCGTTGAAAATCAGCAAAAAAATACATTAAAAATGACGGAAAAGGGTAAAAAATGACTTATTAGTCGAAATCGATGAAAAATGCAAAAAAGTGACCAATGAAAATAGGTCTTTTCTTTTTGTCATAACATTAAATGAATTTCTATTCTAAACGGCATTTTTCTAAAGCAAAAAGAAGATAAATGACGTTTCATTAAAATGCCCCCCGTAATAACAGTTACAAACACATGTTCCATTTTCCTCGTCTCAATGCTGCCAGAGTTAAATCATACCTTACAGATTTAAATTTAAAAGCGAGGTACTTTTTTAATAATTTTAAGATTAAAATTAATAATATAATTATTAGGTACGTTCTGAATGTTCACAGAAAATCCTGCTCCAGCCGGGTTTCTTTCAATCACTGAAAGTGGCCCCTGTAGTGAAATGAACTTCGTATTTCATCCACCCCGTATATCTCCCCTCACTCGCTCTTAATACAGTTGTCTGAAGGGTAAAGAAATGCCGTACCTAAAAACAACCTACGTTTATTCTAGCAAAACTTACACGATGAGCTTATTTTTCGGCTAGTGACAGTCTTGGGAACTAACTTCCGTTTTTGAGAAACTCTGTATTTTCGAAAATGGCAATAAAAATATTGCAAAACTACAATATTGTCCATCGCAATATGTTTAAAAAAATAGATCTTTAAATATGATCATGCATAATTATTTAATAGAACAAGTAGTTTTCGCGTAATATTCTGCTCGAAGTTAATGCAATTTATTTAAAAAAATCTCAAAAATGACTTCAAAGTTTTTCTTAAATATTTCCTCTAGGAAATCTTCAAAAATGGCGCATATATCTCATTTTCGTTGAACTCTCTGAATTTTGGAACCTTGCAAAAGTTACAAACAATGCGAGAATGTGCTCTTGTAAACCTTTCGGGGAGGGAGAGGTGGTTATAAAATTAGTATGATAAACTAAGGATATGATAAACTGCCACGGAGGCGATTTGGCAAAACACTGCATAGATCCAAAGAAAGGGAGTTGCAGTTGTATCGCGTTGCGTGCTGCAGCCTATATAGGTGTGTTCACTCCCAGTCTAAAACTGAAGCTTATGTGAGACTAGCTCTCACAGTTCTCGCATATAAGCGCTGCGATCTTTGGATCTCATTTGGATAATGTCGTGATTGGTCGTGATCCTTTCGACAGCTGTCTCCAGCTGATTTCAAATTTCAAATCAGTGATTTGTCGTTAGCCACAGTTTAAGATGTCATCTTAAGATGTATATCTTACACAGTAACCCAAACCGATCGTGCATCATATGGACAAGCGAGGAACTAGCCTCAAACTGGTTTCAGAAAATTTGCCCCAAAGGTGGCTAGTTGACACCGATATGTCTTACACCGCGGTTGCGGCATTCAGCGCTTTTACGCGCGAGCGCGATTCGCTCAACCGGGCGGTGCCCGGCCGCGTCGCGTCGCGTCGGTGACGAAAATCCGCCTCGCCGGGCTCCCCGGGCCGCGCCGCGCCGTTTCCTGCACGCGGGGACGCACGGCGCGGCGCGCCCACGATAGCTCGCACGTTTGGGTAAAGCCTTGCGTCCTCCCGGAAACAGAACAAGAAGTCAGTGCCTGCAGCCGTCTCGTGGCTGACCCACATAACATCGATGCCTTCTAAGGTCGCCATTCCGTTGGCCATTTTGTTTCTTTTATTCGAATCGTTTAGTTGTATTTGAATATGAAAGGCTGTCGATATGCATATGGTAAGAGAGATTTGTAGAACATGTAAAAGGAAAAAAATGACATTGAGACTAGAGCTTGAATTTTGCTTCATTTGGTTAATGTAGTATTAAAAAAATATTTAAGGTCGCTTTATAACAGCTAGTTCGTCAGCGACCCCTATCATTAATGTAGTTTTTATTTTTTC
Organism: Acheta domesticus; assembly: GCA_031308135.1. Lineage (NCBI taxonomy): Eukaryota > Metazoa > Arthropoda > Insecta > Orthoptera > Gryllidae > Acheta > Acheta domesticus. The sequence continues at coordinate 80,290,715 of JAHLJT010009436.1, read as the reverse complement.
TTCAGCAATTCCAGAAAAATCACTTTCGGTACTCTTTAAGTATGTTCGCATCGATGAAATAAATAAAGTTTTTTGTCGAAATATTTGTCAATAATTGTTCTTACGATACAATTTGCACATCTTTTTACTGTTTATCACTAACATTAATGTTTAGTGATACTAAATCAATTCATTACAATTACAATAGGTCGTGAAGGTCTTATCAGGACGATATGGTGTTAAAATGTGGTGACATGTATAATTAAAATTAGTAAACATTTGACTTTGACAACTAGCTAAGTAAACATAAAAAGTATGTATGATATTTTAATTTATTATTTAACGTACAACGATCGCCAATAAGCGAATAAATCATTTCTCTTAGCAAAGAACTGCAGCAACGCAACCTACCGTTCAGATTTGAGACTAGTTCCATTTGCTCGAATTTCTGCTAACCCTAGAAAAACTAGTGGTGCTACAACAGCACTTACTTTCCCGTATTAGAGGAAACAGCTAAGTAGTACTGTAATATTGCACTTTATGCGCTACTAACATCTTCGCTTGGAACTCACTATTTCCATTGCAGTGTTGTCAGAACTATGGGAATTCTACAACTTCACAAAAATAGAATGCAAAAGTTTTGTAACCCTGTATTGGAAAAAGAAGCCTGATACCCTGGAAATATAGAAATGCCTTCCATTGGGCCATGATTAGGGAAGAGTATTATAAAACCATGCAACAAATTCTCTACTCACTACAAATGGTACAGCATTTGGTGCAAAACTAAATATTTGCCTGCAAATATCAACATAAATTAGACAATTATAACTCCTTTTCATACAGCTCCATTAGGTCACAACAATGACACTAATTCACAGATTTTCGCGAGCGCAAAGTGAATTCCATTGTTGCAGACCCTGCATTGTCGCTATTCTGAGAGCTATTAATTCTTTTTACTTATATCAAATATTTCAAAATAAACAATTTCTAAAATATTAACGTGTAAGTCTATAACAAAGTTCGAATGTAAGAAACGAAGAAAGAAATAATATACAAAATTGCACATTCTAATTTACGACGCATCCAGCTGTCCGAAGCGCAGTAAATTTACAGCGGCTTATTACGTTTGTCACAAAATTAAAGAAAACTACTCGTATTTTGAAAAAATTAAGCATGACCGTATTTATTTTATTTATTTATTTGTCAATATTCGGAATTGCCACATACTCTTTCTTGCCAGCTACCATCTATCATCGCCAAAAGTAATTTTTTTTTTTTTTTCATTTTCTTAATTTTTCGGTTTCCTATTGGTAGAACAGAAACATTAATTTTAGAATATTAAAGAACACAAAAACCTAGCCGTAAATGGCAATTTTCTTTTAAAAATTATGTGCCGTTTAAGAGAAAATGGCGTTTTAGCGCTACTAAAAATGCGAAATTTGAAGCTCATTTTCACAGAAAATTTTTGAGTTTTCAAAATACTTTATTTGAAGTTATTTGAAGCACTTACACTCACAAATATAATCATCTTTACAAATTGCGGATAATGTGCATATTAAAGATGTGAGAGATCTTTCAAAAAATTTACATTTATATAATTAAAAAAAAAACAAAAAAACTCAAAATAAACTTCACGCTATACTAATGAGTGTAATTAGCACTATCCGTTACAAAAATTTCAAGAAAAAAATTGCAGCCATATACGAGAAAATGACGTTTGAGCATTTCTGAAAATGCCGAAATTTGAGCTACTTTTCACAGAAAACGGTAGTGTTTTCGAGAAACTTTACTTGACATTATTTAAAGCATATATACTCATAAATATAATAATGTAAAAAAATCGCCGATAATGTAAATATTAACGACGTGAGAGACAAGTAAAAAAATTCACATTTTTGTAATTTTTGAAAAAACCAACCGATAGACCAAAATTGCTTTTATGTCATTGATAGAGTACATTTACCACTATCCCTACCAAAAGTTTAAAGAAAAAATTTGGAGCCGTTTTTGAGAAAAGTTTGTTTTTGTAATTTTTTAAAATTGCACATATTGCACGCAATATTGCACGAAAACTACCAAAATTGTGAAAAACATTTACATGACCTTTATTAAAGAACTCAATATGCAGAACAAATTTTATTTGAAGAAAAAATCTCTATCTTCAATTTTGTAGTTGGAGAAAGACGCCGAAAAAATTCAAACTTTCACAATTTTCGAAAATTCAGAGCTGTACGTGAAAATCGGACCTATGCCATGTTAAAAAGTGTATTTTCCTCTATTCATACAAGAAATTTAAAGAAAAAATTTGGTGCCGTTTTGGAGAAAATGTTGAAAATCCCCGGGGGGCTTCATATAAAGTACCCCCAAATTTTAAAGAATCTTTTTCAAAATCACAAAGCTTCGACTAGAATCAAATCGACTGGGGAATATCAATTTTGAAGAAAATCGACCGAACGGTTTAGGCGCTAGCGTTGACCACACACGGACAGACGGACGGAATGCCGTCAATCGATTTTTAAGTATAAAGAAGCAACAAATCATGGATTTTGACCACACCACGTGTTAGGGGATTTTTTTTCTTAATTTAGCAACTGGTTTTATCCACTTATTCGTTTTCACGGCCCAGCAATTAATTTTTTTCCGCCGAAAATTGGCCATTTTTTCGCGCAGCATTACATAACTTTCCCTATACTACGTATATCACTCCGTGTATACGTACGTATACGGGAAAGTAAAAAATACTTGCTTAAAAACGAGCTACAGTAAAAAATGTTTGGAGTTTTCAGAACATTTACATAATAGTGAAGAAATTCAATGAATGTTTACGTTTTCAAATATTTTTTCTTATGAATTTTATGTCAGCCTGAATTTTGTAATATTAATGCAACACACAATGTTTTCCTCATTTGTACTAAACTTTCTTGGCATATTTTCTTCCTTGCACACAGTTTCATACAATTATTTATAACCTTTACAGAAAGCAATGGTACGAAAACCTATTCTTATGAAACAATTGTTAATATTAACAGTTGAAAATTCGAGTGCCTTCATTGATGCATCGGCTCAATTCTTCTATTTAGTTAAATTATTCTAAAACCGCCAATGATATTCTAGAAGGGCCCGATCTGGAAATTCAACCCCATTTCAAGTATCCACTGTTTTAACAGTAATCCAAGCGATCTTAGAAATGGATTAAAAACCGAAATAATGATAGTAGTATTAAGATTAAGCTGAGGATTTATGGGCACGAAAAACTGTAGAAATAGGCAGGCAAATTAGGCACTTAAAATGTAAAATAGGCATTTAAAATATAAAAATAGTTATTTAAAAAGGCATTATATATTTTGCCTATCCTTATTTACGTTATTGAGTAGAAAGTCTCTGTAGTAATCATAATATAGCTACCTTCATGGAATGTTTGTTTTCGTGATTGTTCTGACAAATACTTCTAGAAATCCATTCTTCATCGTTCGGCAATTCGAAAAAAAGGCTGAATCGCAATAGCTACCTCTTTGCTTTTCATTAATTTCACAAATGCTGCACAGTATGAACTTTTTTTTTCACATTTATTTTAAACACGAGTAAAAATTTTGCATGATTTGTTTAATCGCCTTGCATAACACAAACGTTACTAGTGGTGTTACAACAGCACATTCTTTCTCGCTTCAAAATTTGCAATTTTAAATATTTCAGAGAGCAACAAAAATGAGACCTAAGCCATTCTTTAAAGTGTTCATTTCATTAAGTATCCATGGAAAACTAGTGGTACTACAGAATGGCACAGACTTTCCCGTATTAGTTTTCTATTTTCTTGGGTCTTCGCTAGCTATTCGGAATTTTCACATACTCTTTCTTGCCAGGTACCATCTATCGCCGCCAAAAGTACTTTTTTTTGTCATTTTCTTAATTTTTCGGCTTCCTATTGGTAGAACGAAAATATTAATTTTAGAACATTAAAGAACACGAAAACTTAGTCCTAAATGGCAAGTTTCTTTTAAAAATTATGTGTCATTTTAAAGAAAATTGCGTTTTAGCGCTACTAAAAATGCGAAATTTGAAGCTAATTTTCACAGAAAAATTTTGAGTTTTCAAAATACTTTATTTGAAGTTATTTGAAGCACGTACACTCACAAATATAATAATGTATACAAATTGCTGGTAATGTGAATATTAAAGATGCGAGAGATCTTTTAAAAAGATAAATATGTGTAATTTTTGAGAAAACAAAAAAAGTCCTCAAAATATACTTTCGGTGATATTAAAGAGTGCCATTAGCAGTATTCGATAGAAAAGTTTGAAGAAATTTTTTAAGCCATTTATGAGAAAATAGCGTTTGAGCGTTTCTGAAAATGCGGAAATTTCAGCTAGTTTTCACATAAAACGTTGTGTTTTCGAGAAACTTTACTTGACATTATTTAAAACACATGTACTCATAAATATAATAATGTTAACAATTCGCAGCTAGTGTAAATATTAACGACGTGAGAGACAAGTCAAAAAATTACATTTTTACAATTTGTGGAAAAACAAATGAATACAGCAATATGGCGTTTACGTCATCTCATAGGGTACATTTAGCACGATCCCTTCCAAAAGTTTAAAGAAAAAATTTGGAGCCGTTTTTGAGAAAATCTAGTTTTTATAATTTTTTAAAATTGCACATATTGTACGCTATGTTGCGCGAAAACTACTAAAATTTTCAAAACAATGTACATGACCTTAAACAAAGAACTCACATTGGTACACACATTTTACTTGAAGGAAAAATCTCTATCTTCAATTTTGTAGTTGGAGAAAGACGCCGAAAAAAATTCAAACTTTCACAATTTTCGAAAATTCAGAGTTATCCGTGAAAATCATATCTACGCCATGTTAATAAGTGTATTTTCCTCTATTCTTACAAGAAATTTAAAGAAAAAATTTGGAGCCGTTTTTGAGAAAATTTTGAAAATGTCCTTCATGTAAAGTACCCCCAAATTTTACCGAATCTTTTTCAAAATCTCAAAGCTTTGAGTAGAACCAGATCGACCGGGGAATATCCATTTTGAAAGAAATCATACGTATGGTTTAGGCGCTAGCAGTGTTCACAGACGGACAGACGGATGTTTTCCTTTCAATTGGTTTTTCGATATCAAGGACCCACAAAAGAGGGTTTCAGGCTACACCACGTGTTAGGGGATTTTTTTCTTAATTTAGCAACTGGTTTTATCCACTTTTTCGTTATCATGGCCGTTTTTGAGTAAAAAGTTGTTGAAATATTCGAAGTAAAAAATTATCACATGACCATCACCAGCAATTTTCCACGTGTTTCGGAATATGAAATACCTGCAATGTGGTGGCAGTAAAGCGGAACATAGATTTATCGATAGTTGTTCGATTTTTCTGGAATCTGCCGGACAAAATCAAAAAAACCTACATTTAAAAAAAATTGATTAAGGATAATTTAAATTTGAACAATAAATACGAGAATAGGGAATCTTTAGGCATTTTAACTCAAAATAGGCATTTATTAGTGAAATAGGCATTTAAGGCACTATAAAATTGAAACATGATGTTCCCAATGCCTCAAAATGAATAAGTAATCTAAATTATTGCGTTTTCCATTGACGGAAAAAAATAGGCAAAGAGGAAAAAATCCGCAGCTTCATTGTGATATTATGAGTAATAATAATAATAATAATAATAACAACAACAACAACAACAGTAAGAGGAATATTGTATTTATTTTCACGTCAGAATCGTAGTTAACAAGTTTAGTGTCAGAGTTAAAAAGTTTAGTTTATCAGACATTTTAGTAGATAAAATATTATCAGAGGATATCAGAGAAATGTGTGTTCAGAAGGTACAATGCATTATATTTTGTAGTAATAATAAATATGATTGTGTAATGAAACATTTAAGAACTCAATTCTCTCAAATGAATTCCCTGAGATACATATGAAATAAACGCTGTACATATCCGTGATGTACTTTGTTCTTCATTTGTATCTCCGTATACTAAAAACCCAGTAGTGTATTTCTCAAAAACTGGAAGAGTTAACAGTAATTTTATTGCGAAATATTTTTCATGTTAAAGTAACATTAAAGATATACGAGTGTATTTACTTATTTAATTATACATGGTATGTCACCCAAAAATAACTTATGCTTCTCAGGCACGTGGATTTTTATTAATTATATTTGTTAATTTGATGGAATTATGTTCGCATTACACAAAATTGTGGAAAATACTCTATGTTCGTAAACGTCGAATTGGCTCTGAAAGAAACCGTGATTGGTTTGAATGCACCAAAAAGTTGAAAGAATGATCCGTGTAGAGGAAGTCGGTTTGAGGAGGTGAATGAATGTGTTGAACTTTTAACAAGAACTTAAGATATGTTACACCTATTACAAGGTGATAGGACCATTTACAGTGGAATCTCGTAAGGGACGTTTTTAAGGGACTGAAAATTTTGGACGTCGTAAGCGCGAAAACATGCGAACGAAAAATGCTCAATTTATACTTATTTTCCACATTTCCATCAGAAAAATCACCTTAATACGGAATACTAATGTATACGTAATTAATACGCAAATATACATGAGATGATCTAATTTACTCATAAATGACATTAAATTAAACTAAATTACAAGTAAAAAAAGCACTCAAAGTAACGCATCATTGTTCCACATCAACGAAACACATAACATGGAAACTAATGGTAACACATGGTAACACGTGGTGACACACAACTAAAATGGCGCGGAGGGTACAGCGAAACACGTTTCTCTCGCTCTGGAATCAAAGTGAAAATGGTACCCAAAAGTACCTGAAAACAACACACATTGAAGATGACACTGGTGCAACGGAAAACGCGATACTCTCCCGAAGCAAGTTACCTACAAACTTTAAACGTGCTGAACGGGAATGTTGAACGTGTAAACGAGTAATTTGGTAGAATTGGGACTGGGAATTGAAAATATGAACATAGAAAGCGGGAAAATGTAACAGGGCATGTGCTAACGTGATTCCACTGTATTTAATTCGTTACAGAATGAGTAATGCATCATGGCGAAGCTACGAAAATAAACTGTTTCAACAGTTTTATAAAAGAAAATTAATTAGAAATTTAAACCCAGAATGTTATATGCTCTCTACATTCCCAAATAGCACGGCGAGTAAGCGATCACAATGAGGGTTGGCTTACGACTGACAGCGTCGATCGCGAGATGAATGTCAAGGAAAAGTGTGTGGGAGAAAATCGCACGCGGCAGTTTCCAAAGGTCCACGCTGCTCCACAACCGGGTCATTGAGATCGCATACGAGATCGCCGCACACAGAACCGTCAGGCGGTTCTCACAATTAAGTTTTCACTCGATTTGCACAATTAAAATCAAAAGTTTCTCGGAAAGTGTACAATTAACGTTGGTCAGAAAATGTGTTTCTTACTGAATTCTCTTCATAACGCAGCGGAGTATGAAGGTGAAACAAGGTGCTCACAAGAGATGAAAGCTGACCTTCAAGAATTTCTAATTGGACATGAGGTCCGGTCGTTATTAAGAAGACCGGAACATCAAAAAGATAAGTTAGGAATAACCAGACTGATAGACATGCTTATTCTACTTCTGTTTAATTATGAATTTCCAATTTTAGAGGAATCCATGCGTGAATTTGAGATTATTGAATTATAATGATATTATATTAACTTATTTATTCCAAAAAGAGTTTATATTCAAAATAAATTCATAAAATGAAGGTAACGTCATTCAGTTCATTGAGCATGAGCGTAATATTTTCTCGATCAGAAGTCGCGGGAAATACGAATCTCTGTGATGAAAGGAATAGTGCTTTAATTGCAATACAGGAGCTACAATCATATTTTACTCTCTTTTTTGGCTAAATCTACTTCGCTACATTTGCCGTTCCTTGCATAAATGAAACAACAGTAATAGGAATAAAACGTATACGTACGTCAATATCTACCTACAGGATGATGTGAATGAATATATATTCGAATGTCGTCAAATATCCCTTTTATACAAGTAACATCTGAATGCAGGCATAAATAGTCGTACTAGTCTCTGCGTACAAAATTACATTTCTGTGCTTTCTCAAAGATAATTTTGGTTTTGTCTAGGTGAGTATTTCTCTCGTACGAGGAATGTTTTAACAAGGTGCTACGATCAACGCTAGATATAAATACATGCCAGAATCTTGAGTAGTGAGATCAGCCCTGAGAGGAGCGTCTACAGCGAATAAAAAAATGAAAGAAAGGCAGAGGGCATCCGCTACGCCTTTGAAGGAACTAGAAAACGGGAACAGATGCAATATTTCAACCAATGTGTATGAGAGAAGCATTGCATATATTACACTTCATGATAAATCTGTTTCCTTCCTGTACATGAACAAAAATAAAAATATTCTTAGACTGGACTGCACACCCATGCAGTGCATGTGGTTTTGCATAGACACAGACTGTAATTGAGTTTTAGTTATTGAAATGAGACCTTTTAGTTACATTGCACTTTTCTAATTGATAATCAGTTTCCGCGTTTTGAACCATCTGATTTTCCTAGAGCTCGACTTCCGATCCGCTACAGCACCTTTAGGCCTACTCGAAGACTTCATAAATATATTAAGGGTGAATCATGTAAGTATCTTGCTAGTACCCCATGTGTAACTGTGAAATCTAAGTACGAATACTAACAGTCTTACGATTACGTGGCTTTTTTAAAGGTTTAGTCATATCCAATTTCAATCAGTTACGCCCCATGATGTATAGAAGTCTCGGGTATTTTTAGTTGTATTTTTTTATATTTTTGTCAAGAGTGAGAGAGAAGGTTGTTTAGAGATCATCTATCGTTACACATCACTATGTAAGGACGGATATTATGAATTATGCCACATTTTCAGCAGGCCAACAAAAGTGTCAATTACAGGATGCCTACTGGCAATCGTTCAGAGGCAAAAGTGTCCACATATTGGAAGTGTATCCCCCAAGTGAATAGTCATGGGAAGAAAATTTAGTGTATTATTATGTTTGACACACAGCAAGAACCTTGCATAATATAAGTAATTCTTAAACACTGGCGCGTGATGTAAAAGCATCTCCAGAGAGTTTCTATTAACAGTCAAATAAATGAATCAAGTCTAACTTGCCTGCAGTTCTCAGTGGCTAGCCTACTTTAGGGAGTTTTTGCACCCTCAAAGGTTACAATCGACAGCACATTATCGATCTTCTGCACATGCGCAGTTCAAGTTTCGCATCACTAGAGAGTTTTTGCACCCTCGAACGCGAAGAATTATCGATCTTCTGCGCATGCGGAAATGCATTAAAGTAATGCGAAACTGGAACTGCACATGAACAGAAGATCGATAGTGCTTCACGTTCAAGAGTGCAAAAACTCCCTACTTTTGTGCATCTGCGCATATGCAGAAGATCGAGATTTCAGTCGATTGCTGCCCACTAAAGCCTGCAAAAACCTCCTATTAAGACAAAATGTTGACCTGCCTTCCAAGTGTAGAAACTCTTCTGTAGCTGCTACCATCCTTGTAATAAAATACTTTTATGACGGGACGCCTCTGAAACCCTCACGTTGTTTTAACAACCACAGGAAAATAGACAGAGAGCTTCAAAAATGCACAATGCAGAAGACAGGCAAAGACAAGATGAAAATTTTACTTTCTCGCATTACTTCGTAAAAAGATAACGTATTGTAATAATGCTCTGAAAATCGGTTATTTTTTGACAGATAAACTCTTACTGCCGCGCCCTGGTAAAGGAAAAGTATATAACACTTGCTCCTGCACATAGTAAATTACGTCCTTGAACACGTTGTCTAGTCAGAAGCAATGTTTTGTGAGTCCTTGATATCGAAAAACCGATTGACAGCAAAACGTTTGTCTGTCTGTCCGTTCGTGTATCAGTCCGAACTGAAATCCCATCATTTGAAACACTTTCTGAATCCGCCCATGAATTCGCCGTCACATGTTCCGAGCGCGTGTGGAAGTGGGTTCAGAAAGCGAAGCCCCGTTCGGATGGGCGGGCTTCGTGCCCGCTGCGCCGCGCCGCGCCGCGCCGTGCCGCCCGGGGCAGCGCCTCGCCCTGTGGTGACCTCTTTCGGTGGCCGCGCGCCCGCCTTGCACAGTGGTCTGAAGCGAGCAAGACGCGCGCAACGCTTCATTTTTACTTTTTCACACACTATTACGTAGTGCTAAGGTTAAAAATAATTCAAATAATTAAAAAACGGAGATTTCTCGACAGAAAATCTCGTATTGTGGGTCCTGTTAAGAGAAAAATTCTTGTTTCTATGTAGAGTAAATGATTTTCTCTAACCCATTGTGTTCTCAGAATCCACGTTTTGTGAGTCCTTGATACCAAATAATTGATTTACTGCAAAACGGCTGTCTCCCTGTTTGTCCGTCCATCTCTTTGTCCTAACTGTTGTCTGTGTGTTTGTTCGTCCATCTGTCTGTTTGTCCGTCTGTTTTTTGGTGTATTTTGTAACTGTCGTCAATATTTGAATGTTACATATTTGGCAAACTGAATTATTATGAATTAAAGACATATTATATTCGTTTGAAAGTTGAAATACGATTAAGAAGGTATTCAAAACAAATGTTATTTATAGAAATTAAAAAATGCATTAAACAAAAGTTTCTAAAAAATAGTTTTACTGCTTTTTCGGTAGGAAGTTGTATTCGTCCGAAACGAACTTTCAAGAAGTCTTTTACAAATTAATAAAACAGTATTTTTTAATTTATACTTTTTAAAGTTTCTAAAAATTATATTTATTAAATAATTATTTTAAAACATTTTTCTTTGCACTTGCGCGCATTTCCACCTGATTCAGACTAGTGTGCTTCAAAGAGAAAATACAAGTAGGTGAGCGAGAGTGCAGAGCCCGCCGGGAGCAATTGGAGGGACCGCCCCCCGCTCGTTGGGTGTTCGTTTGCTGATGGCAGCCGAAGGTGACGGCTCCGCGCGGCCGCCGGCTGATTGCGTGAAAATTACATCACTCGCTGCGTTGTGACAGCTGGGCCGGAGCCTTCGAAAAGCAAGCCATAGTGAATACATACCCGCACCGGAGCCGCATGTTTCTTGCATCGGGTGCGGAGGGATTTCGCACTCCTTGTTTGAGCTACCGTCTCGAGCTACTCAGATGGCTTTAGTGTTTTGGGGACATAAAGTTTATTGCGAAAATACTACTTTGGACTGAAACGTTTTAGTACACTCGTTTGAATGTCAAGGGAAGGAATGTCAGCTTATTTATTACTCCGCCTCACAGCTCAACTATCAATTTCAAGTTACTTTACATAATGAAATATGTTTCAATTGGACGAAAGATGAAAAATTAACGGACGTCAAAAGGAAATTCATCAGCCGGGCAGAAGCTATGGAATTTAAAACCTATCCAATAAATTAAGTTTAATAGACTTATCAGATTAGAAACAAGATATATGACCAAATAAATAAATATAACGATGTTTTGAATGCTTTTAGTGGAAGGTTACTGATGCGCTAAACCATAACTTGTTTACTGTGACACCACACGTATTGACGTCTTTGATGACAGAAGTGAGAAGCTCCGTTCTTCAAGAACTAGAAAACATTTTCTTACTATAAGCGATCGGCTGTTTAATTGAGTTTACACTATTTGCATCGATCAAAGAATGAAAAGCTTATTTGTCTAATTTCCTCTTTTGCGACAGAGTCGTTGCATGGAAACGAACTGGCCAAGCACAAGCATCAGGCCTGGCGGGTAAGTGAATGATTGTTATGAGTGAAGGCGAAGATAATGAAATCGTGCCTGAAGGTTAACTAGACTGTCAGAAAAGAGAAAAGAGAATGCACCGAGAAAATCTGCCACAATCCAATTATCAAATTAAAAATCCAATTAAAAATTATCTTATTGAATTGCTTCTATATTTCAAAGTGATTAAATTATCAATCTCTTTTGTACCGTTATCTTTTATGGATAAGTACGAAATATACGGTGACATTACAAGAAATAGGTAAATCAATTTTTTAACACGATTACTTTCCACAATTGCAAACTCCATTTATGACTCTTTATGCCAACTCTTCACATAAGGTAAGAGACTTTTAACAGCTAAAACATAAATATAGATATGTAAAGATAAACGAGCTTTCACCTTCAACGCTTCTTTCAGAGTCTGACAAGGAAAATCTTGTTATTTCCATCAAGGCGGCTGTTGACTCGAGGAAGTTCTTTTATGAAACAGAATAAGGCAACACGCATGTGTTCGTGAGAAGATCAACAAAACTGCGAAGAGCGCTGTATCTCACGGAGTAGAGATTTGCTTTGCTTGAACACATGTTGAGCATATGTAAAACGATTATGCGCAAAATTGGAACAATAACAAACAAGCGGAAGTGGAAATGAGATTGTTTGTAATTTACAAATACGAATACCGTCGCAGAATCAAGTACACTTTTTACTTCTGTGTATTGTCTAAGAGAAGCGACCCACCTTTTGAAGACTGAAACAGTAAAAAGCTAAGAGATACAAATAAACCATAAAGGCGTACCATGTACGTCATAGTTCATTTTGTCACAACGGCCAGTGCGTCCCGCGTAGGTCGCTTTTATGAAATGCATAATGAGAAATCAACATCGCGCTATAGCAAATCAGGCATCGTTATCCAGAAAAAAATAATCCGTTCTTATTGACAAAGAAAACTTTTTTCCAATTTAACTCCACATTTTTGATTACTGATAATTTGTGCCGAAACTTGTTTTTCTATAAATGTGGCTGTATACATATTATTATTACTGATGGAAAAAATAATTAGAATAAACTTAATGTAATTAATTAATATAACAAATTAATTACATTAAAACTGAGCCCCGGATGCAACAGACCCCGTTGTATTTGTGTAACTAGTAAGACAATGTAATTAATGTTCAAATTGCGGCCTCCTTAAATATTTTTTTCTCATTTTAATCGCTCAAAATGTATAATTTCTTTGGTGAAATGCCATTTGTAGAGGAATTCGTTTCATCGGTTTAGGTTTCTGCCGGGATAGTGAACGGGGCGGGAAAAAGCGAATATGACGTGGCTTTACCTCCTGTATTTTCTCCTAGAAGACACGATGCGCTCCATTTTGAAGGTAAATGGAGCTTCGCAAGTATCCTTAAAGTATCCTTAAAGCTTCGCAATGGCGCAACGCTCCGGTGCAACCGAGAGAAAAGTGTGATAGGATAAGCGAGAGTGTTCACGTCATTGTTTTCTTGCTTTCGTTGATATTGTAAAGGTTATTGTTTAACATATGCATAGTGGTGTGCTTGGGCAGCCACGTGCTAAGCGAAATCACGCAGATTAGGCTGATCACGCGATGGCGTGACGTCTAGTGGTCTCGCCATAACCACCGTCAGTGGTCGCAGTGGTTATCACTGCAGATCAGGGGTGGCCACTACGCTTATGTTTTAAATTGTCATGCAACTTTTCATTAAACATGCAGTTAAATAAAGGAATAAATGCTTCATTAAGGAAAAGTTTGCAGAACTGTATCAGTTTCAAAGCATTAGATTTCAAACGCACGTTTTAGATGCGAAATATAAGTAAACATTCATTCTATAAAAAATGAAGATGACATTGACTTTACTATCAAAATTCTCATATTTTTTCCAAACATTTTATTTATATTTTACCGCTTTCATGTTTTGCTCCATACTGAACAAACATGATTTCAACATTCATTATTCTCCTCTTGATACAGCAAACGGGTTTAAAGTTGTGCCAAATTATTAAGTACTGTTAATAAATTAAAACATGTTAAAAAGAATATAATTGAATCTCCTTAAAGGATGAAATGTGTCTGAGAAAATAAACCAAGAGCCAATAAGCCGGATAACTAAAGGACTGTTAGATGCCCTAGAAAAAATGGCGAACAAGACCGAGCGCGAATATATGAAAATCGCTGTTAATTATCCAGACTCTTTCCTGTAGTATGCTGAAGAATAATTAAAAGAAAGTATTAAAAACTACTGGTGCTACAGAATGGCACAGACCTTCCCGTATTAGTTTTCTGTTTTTTTTTTGTCTCGGTCTTCGGTCTTCAATACTCTTGGCAGCTGCCATCTATCGCCGCCCAAACTACATTTTTTTGACATTTTATTAATTTTTCGGTTTCCCAGTAGTAAAACAAAACTATTATTTGGAGAATATTGAAAAAACAGTTGAACCTTACCCTCAATGGCAATTTTCGTTGAAAAATTTGGAGCTGTTTTGAAGAAAATGGCATTTAAGCGCTACTGTAAATGCGAAATTTGAAGCTCTTTTTCACAGAAAATTTTTGAGTTTTCGAAAAACTTAATTTGAAGTCATTTGAAGCACTTACACTCACAAATTCAATAGTGCTTATAAATTGCTGGAAATGTGCATTTTAACGGTATGAGAAAACTTTCAAAAAATTACATTTCTGTAATTTTTGAAAAAAACAGAAAAGTATTCCAAAATGAACTTTACGCTATATTAAAGAGTGCAATTAGCGCTATCCATTCGAAAAGTTTGAATAAAAAATTTGAAGCCATTTTTGAGAAAATGGCTTTTGAGCGTTTCTGAAAAAACGGAATTTTGAGCTCATTTTTGCAGAAAACTAATCAATTTTCGAGAAACTTTATTTGACATTATTTAAAGCACATGTACTCATTAATATAATAATGTGAACAAATAGTCACTAATGTAAATATTAACGACGTGAGAGACAAGTCAAAAAAAATACATTTTTGTAAGTTTTGAAAAAGTAAAAGAATAGAGGAATTTGGCGTTAATGTAATCTCATCGAGCATATTTAGAACTATCCCTACAAAAAGTTAAAAGAAAAATTTGGTGCTGTTTTTGAGAAAATCTTCTTTTTGTAATTTTTAAAATTTCAAGTATTGCGTGCAATATTGCGCAAAAACGAGTAAAATTATAAAAAATGTACATGACCTAATGAAAGAAATCACTTTGGAAATCATAAATTTTATTGGACGTTGTGAAAAGACGGACGGACGTTTTGAAAAGACCCACTTTTTCGGTATCAGGGGACCCCAAAACGTGTATTTCCGTTGAAATCTCGAAATCGATTTTCCGCAGCATTACATAACTTTCCCTATATTACTCCGTATGTACGTACGTATACGGGAAAGTAAAAAAAAGCTAGTGGAGCTACAAGAGCCCATATTTTCTCGAATTATTTCTAACTGCTCCGCTATATTTTACTAAACCTGCAAAAATGCTTTCAATCAGCAATTTTTTTTCGCGCCGAAACTCAAACTCGGGTTCTCCGAGTCTGCTCCACCTCTATGCTACAGAAGCGTTGTGTTGTTTGAACTCTGGCCGATGCTTAAATGTAATTGTCTCAACCCAATATGTCCAATATGCTCCGTAGTGCTCCTGCATCAGCATTATTTCTCGTATTATTGGTGACTGTTACGTAATATTATAATGCACCTTCTACCGTACTAACCATTCTATCACTCAAAAAATGCGAATGACATAACTCAAAACTGTGAAGTGACTTAATATTTTGGTAATAGCTTTCATGAAATTATTTCCAAATTTTATTTCGGAAAATATGTTACATTAAAAAAATGAAGATACTTCAATATTAAGAGATGGACTGGTTTGAAAAACAAATTGAACTTTGTTATCTTGTAACTCAAAATTGCGCAAAAACTACTAAAACTTTTGAAAAATATTCAGAAAATTATGAAGAGATCTGATACTGAAGAACAGATTGCGTTATAAAAAATCTCTAGCTCTAAAGGCCCATTCACAATGCAGACGTAAACATAAGCGTAACGCACAGACTTAAACTTAAACATAAGTGGTAGACTGAAGCATTCACAATGTACAACATAAGCGTAATCAAAGATTTTCTATTTTCTGTGGGCCATTCTAGTTACTATTGGTTGGATGTGAGAATCTATATTTTATATATATTGAAATTTTGTGAAACGTATGTACTGTGGCACAACAGCTCTTTACGAGCCAAGGCCTATACCAGCGACGTCCCGGCCTTGCGGTCATGAGTTGGGTTAGGTTAGGTTAGGTATTTTAATTTTAATAAAAATTCAAACTAAATGGTACTACTATGAATACAACAACGAAACTCAACTACAAAAAGATCGTACGCTACAAAACAATGCAGAAAACCGTCGAAAATCAACCAAGCAATTTGGATATATCGATTTCGATACTCGATTTTGAGTTAAACGTACTGTGATTGGTTCATTTCTTATTTCTGACATAAGCATAAGCACAGAAGCTTGAAGCTTGCAAGCTTTTAAGTTAACGTCTTATGCGTTATGCTTATCCGAGTGCATTGTGAATGAGTCCGCTTAAAAACGTTCTCCTAACTTTTATGTCAACGCTAAGCTTATGTTTATGTCTGCATTGTGAATGGGCCTTAATACTGAAAGTGATGTGCATTATCGTAAAAACTATAGTTATTAATTGTTTTGAATTTATCGACCGTCATGAAATAAAAATGGAAAAGTTCAAAAATCTAAAAGGATCGGTAGAGGGAAAATTCAAAAATGTCATTAGGACTTCAGGTAAAAAATGCCCAAAAATTAAAGTATTCATTTACAATTTTAGGGCAGCGACATCAACGACAAAAATCGAAAAATATTAATTGTGAAGAAAATTCTTTGAAGGTTTAGACTCAGGCTGTTCACAGACTAACGAGAGGCGTTTTGAAAGGAAATATCATTTTTCGAAAGCAGGGACCCCCAAAACGTGTTTTTTCAACAAAATCTTCTGTGTTCTATGTTCACATACAACTTTGTAACTCAAAGAGAAGACGAAATTGTACATAGAACTTTTGAAAAACAGCTGTATTGGCCAAACCAGTGACCTAGGCCATCTTTTGATCATATTATAAATTAGATCTTACTTCAAAGAACGCAGTAACATTAATAACTCATTTTTGCAATTTTCCTGACATACAACTTTGTAACATTGGGCCAGCGACATATTAGGAAAAAACTTTTAAAAAATTGGAGCATTTTTGAGAAAATATGTTTTTCAAAAATTGAAATTGTCTATCTCACGCAAAATTACGCGAAAAGTACTAGCATTTTCGAAAAATTGGACAACACCTTATCTCAAGATCTGTCTTCAAAGAACAGATTTCATTCAGGAAAAAATCTCTATCTTCAATATTATAGTTGTAGAAAGACACCCCCAAAAAATTACACTTTTCCAATTTTCAAAAGATTAGTGATTTAAACGAACATGATACCTACATAATTGTCTTAATTCTCCTTTACGCTAATGAGGGACAAAGTTTAATAAAAAATGAATAGCCATTTTTGAAAAAAATCGAAATGTTTTTAGTGCTTCTTGTAAACACTCAAAAATCAAAATATCTATTTGAAACACACAAGGCCATGAGATAGTTCAGACCGATCGATCGATCAAGGAATATCAGTTTTTGGAGAATATCGGTTATATGCTAGCGTTAACCTCAGAACAGACGAACAAACGGGCGTTTTGTTATCAATGGAGTTTTAGGAATCAAGGACCCACAAAACATTGCTTCTGGCTACGCCACGTGATACAGGAAGTAATTTAATAAACATTAGAAAATTAGAAAAGAACGAATTCACTTTTTCGTCATCAGGACCCGGCAATAAGAGTTTTTCTGTCGAAAATTTCCGTTTCCCGGTGTACGAGTACATCACATTCTCTTCTTACGAAGTTAATGTGAGAAAGTAATAAGAAAGAATGAAACAATATACCCATATTCCCCGTTTAGAATGCTAACAGGTGATGGCTACACAATGTAAGAAAAAAGTAAAACAAGTCGATGTGTAAACTGGCGGAATGCATCTCCACTGCAGACGTCAGAAAACTAATAATCGAAAACCCCGATATGAAGTTCAACATTGAGTAACAATGAACATGAGAACCAAAATCTCACACATGATTCCTTTAGAGATTATTAAGCGTTCATCGAAAATAACATTTGCGAAATTAACGTTCCTTCGTCATTTACGTCATTCCGCGCATTCAAACTTTACTATCTTGTTTTTACCGACGTAGTACGTTGTTGTAATTCATGAGAAGTTCAAGGACTTTCGATTACGCGTTCGTAAAAAAATATATGATTACTAAGAAAAAATTTTTTGTGGGAACAATATCGGCAAAACCATTGCAGACCAAAAAATTCCAAAATTGATTTGTTTCGGGATAAAAACAAATTCGTTGCATATATATTTTTCGCAGTTAGAGATGAGTCCAGTCGCTTCTGGAGGCGATTCGAACCTTATTACTTTCTCGTACTTCCATCGTAAGAAGAGAAAGTTATACAATCATACGCCAGAAACGGTGAATTTTCGGCAGAAAAACTCTTATTGCCGGGCTCTGGTAATGAAAGTGGATAAATCCTGTTCCAATATACTTGTATATAAAATTGCATCCTCTAACAAGTGATGTAGCTAGAATCCATGTTCTGTAGGTCTTTGATACCGAAAAATATCCGTCCACCCGTCTGTCCTGTGGTGAAAGCTAGCGTCTAAATCGTTCTCTGAAATCCCTGATTTTTCGAAAATGGCAAAAATGCAATTTTGGAGGCGTCTTCTTACAACTACAATATTGAAGATAAGAAATTTTTTCCTTAATGAAATCTGTTTCTTAAAGACATATCTAGAAATGAGATCATGTTCAATGTTTCGAAGATATGAGAAGTTTCCTTGTAATTTTTCCTGAAATATAGGCAATTTTAATTTTTTAAACATTTTTTTCTTAAAATCCGCTCCAAATTGTTTCTTTTAATGTTCTCCTCGTATATATCAAGGGACGGTAAAAATATGGTACTATTCCTATTTTCGGCTTTCCATATTTTCGAAAACTAAAAATTGCGTCGGCCCTCATTCGAACCACACACGGATCTTCTGTTGCGTAGTAATATGGACTGACGAGAAACTCGGAGCATCTGAGTTCGTGTCCCGGTGCGGAAAACAATTGCTGGTTGAAAATACTTATGTGGTAGATAATATAGAGGAGCAGTGAGAAATGTTGCGAGAAAGTTATGTAATGCTGCGCGAAAAAGCGGCGAATTTTCGACAGAAATACTCTTATTGCAGGGCCCTGTTAACGAAAAAGTGGACAAATCCCGTTGTTAAATTTAGAAGAAAAAAATACTCTGACTCGTGGTGTAGCCAGAATCCATGTTTAGTGGGTTCTGGTATCGAAAAATCGAATAATGGCAAAACGATTATCCGTCCGTCTGTCTGTATATGTCTGCCCGTCCATCTGTGAATAACGCTAGCGGCTAAACCGTTCAGCCGTTTTTCTCCAAAACTAATATTCTCCAATCGATCTGGCTGATGTCGTGGCTCCTTGAATTTGAAAATATTTTAATTTTGGGGACTACTTTACAAGAAGCCATTGGAACATTTTTCAAAATTTTCAAAAAAATGGCTACAACGTTTTTGAATGAACTTTGTTATTGGATAGTATGAATGACGTTTAAGAAAATGGCGCATATTCGTTAAAATCCCTGATTTTTCGAAAATTGAAAAAAAAGCCCAATTTATTTCAGCATCTTCCATCAACTACAATTACGAAGGTATTTTGTTCTTAATGAAATGTGTTAATGAAAAACAGATCTAAAAATAATGTCATGTTCAATTTTTCAAAACCATGAGTCTTTTTTGCGAAATTTTGCGCCAAACATAGGCATTTTTTATTTTACTCAAACAATTTTTTCTTAAAAAGGACACAATTTTTTATTACAATTAGACCTTAGATAGCGTACAGGACGCTAAAGAGAATGGTGCAGGTCTCATGTTATTTAAAATACTTCATTTTTCGAAAATTGAAAAAGATTAAAATATTTCGGCTTCTTCCTACAACTACAATTGTGAAGGTATATTTTATTTCTTAATGTTAATCGAAAACAAACTTTGAAAAAAGCAATTCTGAATTTTATGAAAATATGAATATTTTTTTAGTAATATGGCGTCAAACTTGGTCGCCCGCTCCGAAAATCCTGCGCTTCGTGAACGTAATTTTAGAAGTGTTTTGAGGCAGTTGGATGTTACGCAAGTTAGAACGTGAATATTATTTCATATTTATTTGTTCTTTTCGTACATTTGAGATTTGGTTATACGTTTACAAATTAATCTTTTAGAAATTATTTAATACGTATTAGAAATATATGAAACTAGGAAAACCCGGCAGACGTTGTTCTGCCCTTCAATGTAATAGAATGTTCAAGAAGAGCTCATCCTGTGGATTACAACATAAGAAACGTTTGTTTGAGGCATTTGGTCTCAAAATTTTAGTTTTTAAGTCCCTAGAACGCATCGTTTAGGAGTTATTTAATGATAGAGTTTCAAAATGCTGCTGAGTGCGTTGCGTGTTGCATTTGACGTGAATATTTTGTTTTGTTCTACAGCGCCATGTAGTGGAGTTACAACAGAATTAACCGCACAGAAACCTTGTCGGTGAAAAAACACCTAGAAGTGCCAAGTTTCATGGAGATCGGTCATGCGGTGTCGGAGTTTACCTCTTATTTATTATATATAAGAAGATTATATATAAGAAGATTGCTAGCCTTCAGGGAATATCAGATTGGAATGCAACAATGGCATTACGCGTCGCGACTCGCGAATTTCTGTGAATCACGACTCATTGTTGTGACATGATTTAGCTGTACAAAAAGCAGTTATAATTGTAAAATAATTGGTTTATGGTGATATTTGCTTGAAAATATTTACTTTTCGCACCAAATGTTGTACCATTTGTAATGAGTTCTACAAAAAGGGATTGAGATGAGTTAATTCGGAGAGAAATTGTGGTAAAAATAGTATTACATAACAATTACTAAAGGCGGGAAGGTACGTGCTGTTTTAGCACCACTAGTTTCTTCAATATTTTTCACGGATAGAAGGGGAACTTAAAGGTATGTCGCGGGTCTTATTTTCCTTTGAGTTTTCGGAATTTTCGATAACTGCAAATAGAGAGAAAGATAAATGCGAGAAAGAGTGTGATGTGGCAGTACTTCCTGTTATTTACTCGTGACCGTATTTCAAAATCTATCTTTAAGGAACAGGGGAAAACTATCTCCATAATTGTAGTTGTAGGAAGACGCCGAAAAATTTAAATTTTTGCAATTTTCGGAAAGTAAGAGATTTTAACGAAAAGGATTGTAAGTCTCCATTCTCTTAAACGTCCTTTACTCAATTTAACAACACAATCTAATAAAAACGATAGTCTTGTTTTAATTTGGAAAATATCCTAGGGGCTTCATGTAAAGATTCTTCTGAGGGGTAACTTTGTATACACGTTCGGATTAAAGACTTTAAGCTCTGTTCCAAAGATGGTACCAATGTTTGTAGGTGGCGATACGCAGTTTCGTACCCCTAAATCTGGATATCTGTCTGGAAGGATGAATAAATTGATTGATGGATGGATGGGTGGATATGTTACGTAACATACGATTATAATGATTGCAGCAGGTCGATACGTAACTATTGTTGCAGGTGGTGAGTAGATACACCCAGTTTCATTCCCCATACTCGGGATAACTACCTGAAAGGGTGAATGGATTGATTAATGGACCGGCGAATTTATGTTACATACAGATCCGAAGAAGGAGGGGGATGCAGTCAATATAGTTGCGAGGTCCATGAATCTTAAGTGAGCCAAAGAGTCCAACGCTGAACAATTATCATAATTTGAATATTTAATTCACGTAATTTTATCTGGTTTCTTTTTTTCAATTTTACAAGTTAATACACCATTTTCAAAATTAAAATTTCACGCGTGGGTCACAATGTGCATCGGCCTGTGTCACGTTCTGGGGCACCGCGAATTCGGGAAAGAGGACTGAGCGGAGAAAAAGTTTCTATTTGCCGAGCATTACCACTAATTTAGTTTACGGACTATCCTGAGGAAGAACTTTCGGAAGCAAACATAGGGTCGAAATAGTAATAATAGTAATAATTACTACTTCGAAATAGTCGAAATAGTAATAATAGAAATAGCAAACATAGTCTTTTTTGGAAATGTCTAATATTTAGGGCTCGGACTTTTAGGCAAATACATTCCCCCCCCCCCCCTGAAATCTTGAGCGTTGAAAGTTAAGTGAAAATTCAAGAGCGCCCCTTGCTTTCCATGTACCGAATTGCATATCACCTAAAAATAAATATTTTGATTGTTTCACAAAAATAAATATTTTTGGCGAAACATATTATTACATATTTCGCTCAATTTTATTTGAATAAATGTCTATTTTGAGTATTTCCAAGTTTGATATTATAGTTTCTCTGTATATGATGAAAGACGTGCCAGTATGGAAAGCAATGATTGGTCACATGTTACTGTGGGACTTCTCCGGATTGAGTGGAGTGAGTGCGGTTCACGACCTGTCAAAACGTCTGAGGGCCACCTCTAACACTACTGTCGATTCACTCAACGACACGCTGAGCGATAACACGAGCAGTCCCCAAACTTCCTCAGATTGCACAGACGAAATGTGCAGAGTGATAAAGAGGATGACGTCACGTTTTACATCAAAACTTCTCTCAAGCTTAGTTACTGCTTTTAGATACTGATGGTAATAAATATTTTC